>BRDA01031490.1:7970-21079 GCA_036984385.1 Crenuchus spilurus | reverse complement strand
ATTATGCCTGGACTCATCGGTTTTAAGGCCAAGCCTAAACTGAAAGGAATATCCAATAGTGAGTTACTACTGGAACTCTAGTTTCCCCCCCCCAAAAGGCTAAATAAATGTCTGGTGAAACCCAAAAACTAGTAATCCTTTCTTGCTAAAGTCTACTCATAGTAGAATTGGGGTTTAATAATTAAAAAAAAACTTTATCTGCAGTTACATCAGCTGTCACCTTTTCTGCACTGTGAAGTTCTGCATTTGCATTTAAAACTTATATTGCTTACTAAGCTGTACAGCTTTGCAACCATTATGCTCTTGTACTTCATTAATAACACAATCTTTTTATTTATTTATTTTGTTTTTGGTTTTATTTGCCTGAAAGATATGTCTAGAGGGTGAGTTAACTAGTTTAAGGTACCAGAACTCAAAGCTCACCTGCTTTCATTTGACAGTTGGCTCAGCAGCATCAGGACTGGCTGGAGGACTTGGTTATCAGACTTTTGTGTGTCTTTGCACTGGACCGATTTGGAGACTTTGTGTCTGATGAGGTATGACCTCTTCCTCCATTGATCATCAAATAGTGTTGTGGTTATCCTCAACTCTCCAGTTGCTGCACATTTTTATGTTTGGTGTGTGCACTTTTCTTGACTCTTAATTCTTTATATCCTGTCTGGTAGGTTGTTGCCCCAGTCAGGGAGACCTGTGCACAGGCGCTGGGCGTGGCTTTGAAACATATGACGGACAGTGGTGTTGCCATGACTGTGGACGTTTTGTTGAAGCTGCTCACCGAGGATCAGTGGGAGGTTCGGCATGGAGGGCTGCTGGGCATCAAATATGCTCTTGCTGTCAGACAGGTGCAAAGACTTATTGACTTGCTTTTAGTTCATTTTTAGTGTTTGGATAGTCATTTTATCCATATTGTTACTAAATACTAATAAACCTAAATTAGTGCTGAGGATCAGATTTCAGTTCTGTTATGGTACTGACCAAATTCAATCTGTTCTACTGAATATTGAAATTTCATGCCATAGGCCGATTTCAGTGCCTAAACCACTAGTCTTATGAACATTAGTGAGACAGTAATTCTACTGGCTGTTTTTAAATTGTTCTGTAGGCATATTAGCGTTATTTTGTTTACTCTTCAGCGTGTTGCAGTCAGAAATTGCTTGAAATTTGCTTTATTTACCAAGTTCCAGAGCACCTACTAACATGCATAGTTTTATATGCAAATCTTCACTGCTGTCTTATGCATTTATTTTTAATCAAGACATTTCATCACTAATGTAAGTTCCTGTTTCACTGACCTGTGTCCTTGTTAATCTTAAGGACCTTATCTCAAAACTGCTTCCTCGGGTACTTCCTGCCATAACAGAAGGACTACAGGACCTAGACGATGATGTGCGTGCAGTAGCGGCTGCTGCTCTGATCCCAGTAGTGGAGGGACTGGTGCAGCTACAGCCTGCTAAGGTTAGAACCTGTATAGCATTACAGAAAATTTGTATACTGGTATCAGTTTTGTGTTCTTGTTTGCTGTGTTCCCAGTATATGCAAATAACATTTGTCTCAGTTTTCGTCTGTCGCATGACATGCCTTCCATGTTGCTAAATGAAACCAATTGATCTAAAACTTTGGTACATTTGCCAGTTTGATTTTAATAATATTGTTAATGTTGTGTAGGTCCCATTCATAGTGAACACACTGTGGGATGCCCTGTTGGAGCTGGATGACCTCACTGCTTCCACAAACAGCATTATGACCTTATTATCCTCCCTACTTACATACCCCCAGGTTCTTCACTGCAGGTAAGCCTTCACTTGTCCATCACTCTCATCCTGTTTCTTGTCTTACCTGGTCTTTGTGTGGTTTTAAATGTCTTGTGATTCTAGAAAGGTTTCAGGTAGGTTATTGAATACTGAATGACAGTGTCTGTATCTGAGAATTGTCCAAAGATCCTTTCATAATGTATCAGTGCACAGTACATGAGGAAGTGTTAACGGTGTGAATGTACAGGACAATGAACTCGATTCAATGGAAAAAGAAAGCCGAAAAAAGCAGGTCTCAATGCAGACCACATCACCACCTGATCAGTAGAAAATAACTGCATGCTGGGTATTTTCAGGAAATGTTGAAACATCTTTTTCACACAGACTGACTTGTATTTAATCCAAGTCTCATCACCATACCTTCATTAGTATTATTCATTCATGATTGGGTAAAGAAGCAAACAGGACAACCTGTATATAGGTGTACACATGTCTAATCACAGCAGCTATGTCTGAACATTTAGGTCTTTTTTGGGTTCAAACAATATTTTGTGTAGGATTTGTGGCTCGGCATAGAACATCTCTTAGTAAATGCTGATTTATTTTTTTTTTTTTTTCCTTTGAGAGATTTATTGTATTCTGTTTATGTACTTCAGTTCAAAATATGTCATAGGGATGTAATGCAATTCTACTTAGTTTGATTTGAATCACAATTCTGGGTTCATGATTCAATACTGTCATGGTATTTGAATTTTGTTCATACTGAGTGGGACCGTGTTTTGCATGGGGAGAGGGTCGTTTATAACTTGAACATGTGGGAGAGTGTTGGTTTTCTAAGGGCCAATGTCTGCTGTTCTTAAGACCTTAAGAAAAATAATTGATTAGTAAAGTTATGAAAGAAGAATCTAGAACATTCTCTTCTCAATCAGTCAGACACGGACATGGCAGAACAAGCACACAGTTCTGTTTGTCTGGTCAGTGTACTCTGACACAAACGACACTATCACATTTAAAAATGCCTCATTAACAATGTCCATTCTTCACTTTTCATTGGTGATCTCCACAGTGCACACAACTTTGCATTACAATGCAGTTACATCCCTACTCTATAGGAATGGTAATTGGACTATTAGAAATACTTAACCTATCTGTGTCTGGTCAGAACATGCATACCTGTGCATTTCTAGCTGTATGCCACTTTGATGTATTTTTGATCTTCCCATTACAATTAATACAGCAAATATTCAAAATTAAAGCAAGTATTCATGTTGTATTACTTTATCTTTCAGTACACAACAGTCTCTGACAGTTCTGGTTCCTCGTGTATGGCCCTTCCTGAGACACACCATTGCATCTGTTCGACGTGCTGCTTTAGAAACTCTTTTCACATTGCTGTCCAAATCTGATCAGGTGTGTAGCTGCTGTACAGAATATTAGTAACATGAAGAATAAGCATTTGAGAAGGTGAAAAGCTAAAGCAAGCTGCCTTGGAAATTGCCTTGATGCATCTTAAGTACTTCAACTGTATTCAGTAAAATGCTATGTTTACACAAATAAGCTAAATATTATGCCGAGTCCATTGCAACAAAATTTTGTTCTGTGTACACTCACTGTATGCAAAATGACACCGCTGTATCTATCCATCTGTCTATCTATACATGTTGTTTCTGAAATTATCTATATGGAGTTTGCTAAGGAGTTTCGCTTGTGTGTAGTGTTAATGTTTGGATTGTGTTGCCTCTTCCAGAGTTGTGCTATGTGGTTGAACCCCATTCTACAAGACATGCTCAGACACATTTTTCAGTCCTGCATTCTTGAGAGCAACCAGGAGATACTTGACCTCATCCAAAAGGTGTGTAATGTGTAGTTCAATACCTGAGCGATTGTGCGTTCTCTTATGACAGAATACATAATGATTATATACATCATTTTTGCAGGTGTGGGGTGAGCTGTTGCGACAGGCTCCGCATCAATATGTTGTAGCAGCCAGCTGTCCATGGATGGGTGCCTGGCTCTGTTTGATGATGCAAGCATCTCACATTCCCATTGACCTAAACATGCTGCTGGAAGTCAAGGCACGTTCCAAGGTGAGAGCAAGGGGCAAAATGAATCTGCAGATCATTAAGTGCAGTGAAGTTGTATTCTTTATGTAGATTGTTGTAGGCAATGCAGATGTTTTGCTTCTTTAGTGTTTTCTCTAGGATTTTTATGGAAAGCCCACACAACACCCTCTCCCACAAACATTTTATTATACATAGCTATTTTAAGAACTGGGGTGAACATCCCAAAATGCTTTGTAACTTTGTCTGGAAAGCTGTCATTCACAAACAGTGGTGCATTGAGAGAGCATCGAGTCAGATGCTAGCTCTATGTTAACTTTTAAGGTTTCTGTGTGGAACTTGGCACTAGTGATGTTTGGTACTGCATTGCATTCAGTAATCTTTGCACACAAATTATATTTTATACAACTGCACACAATGAACTGAAACCTGGGATATCGTATGTTTCCGTTTTCCAGGTTGATCATTTGAGATTACAGCGGAACCTTTACTTACAATTTGATTTGTTCTATGACCGAGCTTGTAACTCAATTTACTTTTATATCAAATTGTCCGCATTAAAATGAATTGAAACACTGTTAATCCATTCCAGCCCCACAAAAACCACACCAGTTTGTTACACGTTTTTAAATAACAAATGTACTTTACAAATAACATTGTATAAAAATAATACATAATAGAAACCTTTATAGAAATAAACTGTTTTTATTAAGTGCCACACTTTTCTCGCTTTCACTTGCAGGGCGTTTCAATAAAATCCTGTCCAATGAGCTTTGTTTTTCCTCCATTTCAAAATGTTTAAATAATGAGTGAGACAAGTGTGTTTACCGAGAGCCAACGCACCACCTCTTCTTCTCAGCATTGATTTTGGCACTCACTCAGGCTCGCTAGTGACTCCTAGTGATATGTGGCATCAGCTTGCTCGCTCATAACTTGGATCTCAGCTTCCAACGTGAAGCAAAAAATCTGAGCGACGGCTCGTATCTTGTAAAATTCATAAGTTGATTCACTCGTAAGTCAAGGTTCCACTGTATATGTTTTCTTTTGTAGTTTACATAAAATTCTGAAGTGCTGACTAATAATTTACATCAAAATCTTCTGAAATGCTTTATCTATAATGCTGTTGTAATGATTTGAAAGGAATATCTCCTACCCTGAATATGAAACATTACTTGCAAATATTATTAATTGTACAACAAAACAATTCTGTATTCTCCATTGTACTCCTCACAGTCATTTGCATCAATTAGCCAAAGTACTGTATAATCAAAGCACTATAACGTACAAAAAGATTAGGATGTGTGATCAGAGCTGATGGCGCTTGTGTCTGTTTAGGAAAAGGCGAGCGGAAAGCCTCGGCAGGGTGGGCCACAGGTGAAGGAAGCAGTGCAGGAGTACATTGGTGGAGCAGACACAATCACAGAAGATCCCGCTACACGAGACTATGTAGTGACACGTGCTCGACTTATGGCTGCCAAGTGTGTACATTTTCCTTCACTGTCTTTCTCTCTATTACTGATCAGCTCCTCAGTGGCCCTCACAGGCAGCATTGATTACATTAATGCAATTCATGTCGTCACAGGTTATTGGGGGGCCTGTGCAGCTGTATCTGTGATCCAAGGCTGAATAGCTCCACTCAGGAAATTCGGCCAGCGGAGTCTCTGGCACAGCTTCTGCTCTTCCACCTCAACTCAAAGTCTGCTCTACAGCGCATTGCTGTGGCCATGGTTCTCTGTGAGTGGGCTACTGTGCAGAAGGTGAGTGAGGGAATGCTTGACGACTGAGGCATGATTAAGACCAGTGCCCCTGCTCACTGTTGTATTAATTTTCGGTAGTCACTTCTCACCAGCCCTTCATGTGTCTGAATTTGATTTAAACTCTGCAGTAGAATGTAATGGACAGAATAGATTCAGATTAAGGATGTGAATTGCATTGTTTCTATACATTATGTAAATACCTTAAGAAAATATTGGACAACATATGGAATCCTAGACTAGTGTATCTGTAACTTACTGGGGGGGAGAATATTTCTAAAACGGGTCACAGAGTGGCAGTAAAAGTAAAAAGTTAGACTCTCCCTTCTCTGTCCATCTGATTTGGAAATCTACTGTATAACTTTTCCTCCAAGGAAAGTAATGTTCAGTGCCTAGAAAAGATTATTCTCTTCTGCTACTTTAGGCCAACTGGGTAAACCAGACTCTGCATTCACTTTTTTTTAATAAATGTTGTCGAGTACAGATTATCCAGTAACAACAAAACATTTGTCTAGGCAGAATGCATATTTGCATTGATGAACCATGTCTTGTCTTTTTCCCCAGTTTCAATTTTCTACACACATTGAGTTACAGCTGTCTTTTCAGCAGAAATTTACTCCCTCTCGTTGTCTCTGTCTTAGGAGTGTGAAATCGTGTCCAGTGTGGTCCAGCCTCGTCTGTTGGCTGTCCTGTCAGAGCACTTGTATTATGATGAAATTGCCATCCCCTTCACACGAATGCAAAATGAATGCAAACAGCTGATTGCTCTACTTGCCGACGCCCACATCGACGTGAGGGAGCGGATGAACTGCAGTGTCTTCACCATCGATCAGGCCAATGAGTTGGTCAGTGCATGCAAATCTAAAACGATGGCTAATCATGCCCACATTTAAGAAATGATTATTGGATGTCTTTATACGTGACCACACTGAAGATCAGCCTTTCCTTTCTGCTGTGATCTCGCTGATTTGTTCTAGCTGTGGAAGCAGTTAAGCACTTGTTCCACTGACTGTATCCTATGATGGTTTATCTAAGGAGCACATTGTTTTTGAGCCAGATAACGTAACACACACCAGAAAAAAGGATAGGAAGGAGTGCTTAAACAGTTAATAGCTGCTTGACAGCAATTTTAAGAAATATAAATATCAAACCATGTCAAGTCACTGTTATGACCAAGCCTGTATGTGTCATGTCTGTGCAGTTGTACCCAAGGAGTTTGATGGTGCAACAAATGGTTTGATAACAGATTACACAGAAGTGAAGAGTAAATATTGGCACTGGATACATGACTGGCAAGAATGATAACCCTTCTGAGAACATGATGCTAGCAATGTATTCCTTAACAAGTGTCTTGTGTTTATTTTCAGTTACAGTATTTAAAAACAAATGGCACCAGGATTCTGTGCTGTATTTAATTCATGTCCATCACCAAGAAAAATGTTTGTCTACTGTGCATGATGCAGGGAAACATTTCTGCGTTTAAAGTAAAGAAATGGCTAAATGATTTTTTTTTTTTTTTTTTATGGCGTTTTTATTACAGCAAAATAGTTTTGTAGTGTCGGGCTTCAGAGCAAGAGAGATCAACATTACAAAACTTTGCTCCCCATGTCTAATTTCTTTCTCATTCTATTTTGTGACTTTTCTTCTTGGCTCTAACACCCTCCCTCTTTTCTTAGGTAACCACCATCTTCTCTGATGCCACTGCATCCCTGAACCTAAAATCTCGGCAGTTTCAGCCTTTGGACAGTAAGAGGCAGCAGGCCTGCTCGACAGTAGGTGAGACGAGCTCTGAGTGGCAGCAGCTGCATCTGCGTGTGCATACGTTCACAGCCTGTGCTGTGGTGGGCTTAGCAGCCCTGCCTGACAAGCTCAACCCGCTGGTTCGGCCCCTCATGGAGGCTGTAAAAAAGGAGGAGAACACGCTGGTGCAGGGCTATGCTGCCTCCAAAATTGCCCAACTTCTACAGCTTTGCGCAGGTCGCACCCCCTGTCCCAATGCCAAGATAGTGAAAAATCTGTGCAGCTCGGTGTGTATAGATGCCATGCTCACACCCAACGCAGCATGCCCTGTTCAGCCACCCACACAAACCACACCGGAGAGTGGCAAAGGTGAGAACATTTAAGTCATGAAATATAGTTGTGTACCTTCTAACATTCCGTTTTTGTCATCATTTGTTAGCGTTTGATTGAAAAACTTAGTTCTTGCTTTTTTTTTTTTTTTTTTTTCTTCTTCTTCTTCTTCTTTCTTGTTTATGTAATTTTGGCCTTATAGCCAGCATATCGGAGAAAGATGGTATGCACCACATGGTGAATAAGACCAAAGGTATCATCACACTCTACCGCCATCAGAGAGCTGCTTTTGCCATCACCAGCAAGAGAGGACCAACCCCAAAACTGTCTAAAGCACCACCCAATGACCTGCCACCGGGCAGCTCCATCTCCACTGAAACGGATGAGGTTTGTTCTATTTAAAGGAGACTTACTAACTTTTAGTTAAAACATTGCTTCCTGGACTAAATGTCGATTTTATTTCTCAAAATTCTCAGGGGTTAGTTGTCAGATAAGCCTGTTTGATGCGTGTTTTAGGCCTGTGTGAAATAGCAGGTTTAAGTAGGCTTGGTAAGGAGGCAAGGGGCCCTACTGAGCAGCACAGAGGACAGAGATCACACACAGGAGAGCTCACCAGTCAGCATTTTAATCAGTTTAATTTACTGCTTAGTTCTCACTAATGTTACTCTGTGGCTTCATTCACTAACTTGCTCTCTTGACCACCCGCTGCGCGCTCTCAGCCGTTATTGACACACAAACACTGATCAGTATGGATTACTGGTCAAAGATTAACAATGTTGGATTAACTCGGCTTTTGATTGAAAACGAATGACAAAGGAAAAGTCAACTTATAATTTTTTACTCCTTACCAAGTTAAATGGTACAGCAGTTAGTCAGGCACTACTGAGTGATTTAGTCTCACTCTGCATTATTTAAGGTGGAATGGAGAATTCTTATACTGCCTTTCACTCACACTATCATATTTATGGTGGAATGGAAATTGGAGTAAGGCACTGATCAAGTTAACTTCAGCTTCATACTCAAGACTCTTGCACAGACAAACTTTTAGAGATGGCACAACATGACCAAAGTAAAGACCACATCAGCCCAAAACATTTTCATTCATCAAAAGCTGAGGTTTTACTTAAAATTCGTTGGACGTGACCGTTAAAATTTTCTCAAGAATTTGTAATCCACTCTCCTGTGTCCTGTTGCTGTACAGTTTATTTTATTTTATTTTTTTTTTTTTTTATTTTTTTTTTTTTTTATGGTTCTCGGTAGGTGGCTATGTGTAAATATAATATGGCCGATCTCTGTTCAAACTCATAGTTGCTACTAAACTGTTGGGGGTGTGACTAAATGTCCCTTTTTGGCACAATAAGCTGAACCAGGGGTTAAATTTCATGTTTTCAGACCCAATTTTTCAGTTTCTGTGTTGGTAGCCACTAAAGGTATAAAAATATAGGTGCGTTTTATATTTTCCATGATGTGTCCCCTTTAAATCCATTGTGAAAATTTTATGCTAATCCTTAGTGTTTGGTACCGAGTACTAATACAGTGATTGTTATTAAAATCAGTTTTTTTTTCCCTCAGAACAAGAAGCCTATTCTCATTCAAAGGAGAGGTGCAGAGTTCTCTCTGATGACGATCGCTAGACACTTCGGTTCAGAGCTCACCAAAGCTTTGCCTTATCTCTGGGAGTCTATGAACGGTCCACTGAAAGCTGTGGTGGATACATTAGGTAAGTGTCCTTTTAGGGTTTCTTCAGAGTGTTCTCCACAAGTCTGAGTTGTGAACAGTGACACTTTTTGAAATATAGAATAAATCACACCAGGGTTAACATTAGGTTTTTATTAGGTATAACGGTATGGAAACAGGGAAAACTCATGTATCCTATGTCTTGTAGACTCCAGACAAGTTTTGGAGAAGGAGGACTCGGTAGCCCAGGAGTTGGTCAGCTCTCTACAGGTGTTGGAAGTCACTGCAGGAGCCATGGCTCAAGAGCTCATACCTCTGGTAAACATTTGCACAAACATCCACCTCACTCATCAGTGCCCTTATAAACTGTTGTTTTAGTACAAGGGGTTTAAACCCTAGTGATTGTGTATACTGTTACCTAAATAGGACGATTCTTTTGCTATTTACCTCGTATAAATAAAAATGAGCTAAAGCCATAAAAATGCATCAACTTTGACTCACTAGAGCTCTCTCTGTCTCTAGCTGTTGGAGCAGCTTCCTTTGCTGTGTACCTGTCTCCAGCACCCGTACACAGCTGTGCGTCACATGGCTGCTCGTTGTGTGGGCATACTCAGCAAAATTGCCACCATGGAAACCATGAATGTCTTCCTGGAGCGGGTACTGCCATGGCTGGGGGCCATTGATGACAATACAAAGCAAGAAGGAGCCATTGAGGCCATGGCCTGTATCCTTCGGACTGGAACAGTGCTGAGGGAAAGATCAGGCATTGAGAGATGTACATTTGCTGACCACTTCATTAAGCACATGTATCTCCACTCATTGTCCATTTTAGCTCTAGTGACCATATAGGTGCAGTTTGTAGTTCTACAGTTATAGACTGTGGTTCATCTGTTTCTCTGTATACTTTGTTAGCCTCCTTTCACCCTGTTCTGATCAGCACCTCTGCAAAGAAGGTATTTGGGTGTTGTTTTTCTCAGCACTGCAGTGACACTGAAGCAGTGGTAGTGTGAACTGCTGGAGATTTTAAACACTGTCCACTCACTGTCCACACATTACAAATCTGCCTTGTTGGTTCACCTTTTTACATGTCAAATTGGAGACAGCAGATCATGTGTTTGTCCTTGATAGGGCTGCCACAAACGATTATTTTTATAGTCGACTAATCACCGATTATTTTTGCGATTAGTCGACCAATCGGATCATACATTAATTGAATAGAAAACATACATCTTATTGCACTAGAATGCAGCTGTTATATAACAGTCATTAGATTTCATCTATGCTAACTAAAAATAAAAACTATTAAGATCATAGTTCATTAAACCTTTAATGAAATATGCAGCTTGTTGCAACAAACAATTATTTAACTGTTTAGCATAAAGTGTAAACATAGCAGTGAAACATAACGTTAGAAACATTAGCATTAGCATTCCTATTCAAACACATGACTGTTATAATGTTACAGAAAACACATGAATGTGTTCTAAGGCTAATGAATCAAATCGTCATCACTAATGTTAACTTTTACAGCTATAAATATGAATAAGCAGCAAGTTAACTCTCTGTTTACGCTCTGTTTAGCAGCTAACTAGCAATTTAGCTTACAGAGATAACTGTCCCTCTTCATCATTGTCACAATCAGCCACAACAGCTTCCTTTTCAGGTGCTCGTGCATCGCAGTTGTGCTGCCGTGGAAGGCACGTTCTGCCCTGCAGATATTACATTGCACACGTTTCTCTTTCATTTTCTTAAAATGATCCCACTCTTTTGAGCTCCATCGCCGGGTTCTCTTTTGAGCCTCTCTGTATATAACGTCCTGTGACGTCATCCACGGGCTACCCCGGTTATCACTACTGCACGTGTGCGTCAAGGACAGAAAGGAAGACGCAGCAGTAAAAGGTGAGTACGCAGCAGTTTCGAGAGAAAACGAAAGTAAAAACAAAAACGACGCATCGACTATTAAATTAGTTGTCGACTATTTTAATAGTCAACATAATCGTGACTACTCGACTAATCCTGGCAGCCCTAGTCCTTGAGTAATTCATTTGTGTTTACAGGACATTGATATCTGGATAGGTTTTGTTGGTGCACTATTTTCACACCAGCAGTTGCACTGATGTTCAAAAACATCAGCAGCTTGGCTGTGCCTGATCCACTTGTACCAGCACAGCACACATTAACACTCGAAAACCACTACACTGTCATTTGGAGTTGTCCACATCAGAGCACTTCCTGACCATTGAAGAACAGAGTGAAAGAAGTGTACATAAACAGATGAACTACAGTCCACAAAATGTACCTATATGGTCAGCAAAGCTGATAAAAAGGACAGTGAGTGGAGATGCAAGTTATATGTACATAATGAAATGTGGAGTGAGTTTGCATTTACTGTAGAGTGTGTTTCCAGTCATATTTATGTGAACATTAAAAGGTCTTCAGGGTGCTCCCATATAGTGTTTTACTTGCTGGATTTTTTTTTTTTCTCTCTCGTCTTTTCTTCTCTCATTCTCTTCTGTTTTGTAGTCACTGTTGATCTGTTTTATCATTTACTTCATTATCATATGAATGTTTACTAATTTGTGTCTTCCCTCTACACCGTGATTACAGGAGAAAAAATAGCCAAAATTAAAGATGAACTGGTCCTCTGAAGGGTGATGGTGGTGGGCAAAAAAACAAGACTTTCCCTATAGAGCCATGTTGGTGCTGTTGGTCCTTAACTCGTCACTTAGGTGTGATGGAGCAGCTGGATGTGGACATTGTTCCCTACATTGTTCTGTTGGTGGTGCCAGTGCTGGGCAGGATGAGTGACCCCAGTGACAGTGTGAGATTCATGGCCACACAGTGTTTTGCTACCCTCATACGTCTGCTTCCTCTGGAGGTTTGTATGACTTGCTCACACATCACTGCAGTCGTTATAAGAGCAGTGATATTTTAAGCAGTGTGGTTGTTTTAAATAACTAGGACATGATGCTTTAACAAACTGCTTTGTTGCATTCAAATAATGCAATTTTGTACTAAATGGAAAAGCTCAGAACGGGTGATCATACATACTGAGCTATGAACAGCTGGGCTTAAAATCAGTGTCAGGTTTAATTTTAGTGTACAAACTAAGGTTTTTTGTGTGAAGTGTGCTATGACCTCTTCCCCTCAATATATTAAACTGCTCACTGGAAGACATTACATGAACAGAGCATTTCCTACATTTTCACTTATTCCTTAGTGTTATACTGTGATTCATAGAATAATTTTAAATGTGAGCTGTATTAAATGCGTGTATATGCTTCTAATATTGCTGTTACCTGTAGGCTGGCATCCCTGACCCACCCAGCATGTCGGATGATCTAATTCGCCAGAAGGCCAGAGAGCGTCACTTCTTGGAGCAGCTGCTGGATGGTAGGAAGCTGGAGAACTATAAGATCCCTGTTCCCATTAAGGCAGAACTCAGGAAATATCAGCAGGCATGTATTTTTCATTCACGCAACCTTTCCATTACAAACAACGGTCTGTTCTTCTAAACACTGTGTGCTGCATAAATAGTATACATCAGTTTTATGGTCAGAAAAGCGTCATGAATATAACTTGTACTATGGAGTGAGCAGTGTTTTATTGAAAAGTTTGCTTCCGTCTCTTCCTGATTGTGTTTGTGTAGTAACTGAGGGGGCTGAATATTTCCCCGCTGTAAGTGCAGGATGAAGTATAGCCTCGGTCTTCTCGCTGTACATTTTAATTACACCACTGACCACTCAGCTGTTTCTCATCTTCACTTAGCTTTTTTTTTTTTTTTTTTTTTTTTTTTT
>BRDA01031488.1:3084-18805 GCA_036984385.1 Crenuchus spilurus | reverse complement strand
AAAGGATATAAACACGTGTATAACAAAACATGTGTAATTGCAATAATTTTATGAGAGAAAAATTCAGGGGTGCCAACACTTTCGGCCATGACTGTCTAGTATGAATAATAGAGGTCCTAAAATGGAGCCTTGTGGAATTCCAAATTGCATTTTTGTATGATTAGAAGAGATATTTACTTTAACAAACTGGTAGCGGTCTGTAAGTTATAAACCATGAAAGGGCTGTTTCTGTGATTCCAACCATGTTATTTAATCTTTCTAGTAGAATAGTATGATCAATCATGTCAAAGGCTGCAGTAAGGTCAAGCAGCACCAGTATAGATACGCAGCCTTGATCAGAAGCTAGAAGGAGGTCATTTGTTATCTTAACTAAAGCCGTCTCAGTATATCAGTAGCTCTGCTGTGTATGATCCATTCAGTACACAGCAACACATCACTATCCCATCAGTATTACTGTAGTGATGAGTGTCCCACCACCAAAATAATTCTTGTTCTTTGGGGGTCCTGACCATTGAGGAACAGGCTAATGAAGTATACACAGAAACAGATTAACTGTAGACTGTAAAGTGGGAGCTGATGAACTCTGATTGGTAGTACTAATGTAATCATTTATTTCTGCTAATTTTCAGGAGTAATGTGGTGTTGGTGAGTACACAGTGTCTGCTGGAGCTCTTCCAGTACTGCCCGCTCTGTCAGACCGAGTGCTACATTACTATTGCAGGCCATGAGAAGCAGTTTTCTATCAGCCAGGACTGTCAGAACTGTGGCTACCACAGACAGTGGAGGAGTCACTCCAGTCCTGCTGACGAATCTGTGGAGGCCTTCAGTGCACAAGCCAAAGATCAAGACAAGGCTGTCCAAGAAGATAAAGACCATGAGGACTCGGCTTCAAGCCCAGAAGTGGAACAGACACTGGAGCTTGGGGATGAGGATAGCAAGGAGGTGGGTATATGTGCATTGAGCTTTTTTGCAGACATAATAAAAATATATTCCATTTTTTGTGTAGTTCTTTTTGCAGTGGATTCTATTTTTTTTTAAACCCTCTAAAGACCATTGGGCACTTTCAGTGAAGCAAAGTCTGTGAAAGTTCTGAGGAGCTGCAGCTACCACCGAAAGCTTATAGGTTTGCATACTTTTGCCACCTTTATATTGCATTTGTGTACGAGTGTCCTAGTACTACAGATAATCAGACATTTTATATAATACATAGAGATGAAATACTTTTATCTGATTGGCTGGCAAGTGTGTATTCATTCTTTATAACAGGACTAGTAATAGGCTGATTAACATAGTGTTATGTTTTGTGATACTGTGCTGATTCTCAAAAACACAGTATTGACTTTAATGAGTTGTTTACATGTATAGATTGGTGCTTCATTTTGACATCTTTACACTGCTGTTGTTGGTGAGGGTTACAGTGGCAGCAGGCAAAGAAGGGTATTTCAAATTTCTCCCTCTCTTGCAACAGCTCTGAACTCCTCCTGAGGGATCCCCAGCTGTTCCTAAGCAAACTGTGAGATACACTACTCACAAAAAGTTAGGGATATTTGACTTTTGGGTGAAATTTATGGAAAATGTAAAACATTCACTCTACAGTGATATTATATCCTGAAAGTAGGACATTTAAGTAGAATGATGCAGTTTTGATTTCCACTCAAATGGTTTATTAAAAGAAAACCAACAATGATGGGTAAACCCCAACAAACAATGTCATTGTCTCAATAACCGGTCATGTGACCTTGAGCCTTAATTACAGCTTCACAACGATGTCACATGCTGTTCCCAAGTTAACTTATTATGCCTGTGTTGTTCATGCAGTGGCACAATGATTGGATTAATGATGAACCATTTACAAAGTGTAGGGCAGTTTTGTATTGATTAGACACACCAGCACCACCACCACCAAAGGCTTGTCTGTTGAAAACAGTGGCTGATGCACAGCATCTCCTTCATGTCTCCAACATCATTGGCCATCATTTCTGCTCGGCGTGAATCGACTTTCATCAGTGAACAGCACTGAGGCCCACTGGTCCATCATCCATCGTAAGTGCTCCCTAACCCATACAAGAGATCCAGTACTCTTGCAAGTCTTCTAGCACACAGACAATGCTGATTTAAATGGTTTTGAATGGTCTGATGTGATACTTGGGTGCCTCTCATGTCCCTTAAATGTGCTGGAGTTGTGTGGCATCATCATTCGGCACTGTTCACAATGAAGCGGGCATTAGTGTGAGATGTGACTAAAGGACATCCACTTCTATGCACTTCTGTGACTCTTCCAGCCTCTCTGTGTTTGTTACAACCTGCTGATGACACTCTGTGACACTCTAAGCTCAGTGCTCACTTCTTTCGAAGGACATCCTGTTGGAAGCCTCACAGTGGTGAGGTACTGTTGATCAGGTGTTAGGTGAGGTCTTGGTGTGATGATGTCAAAATGTGAACAGAATGATGAGAGGACTGTCAATATCAATTCCAATTGTATCAGGACATTTATTGGTGGATTCATGGATCAAACAACTGTTGAGAATTTTGCTGTTAAGAACAGAAAGTTGTGCAAAAAGTACTTAAACACTGAACAGTTGGACATGTGCATTCAAAGGTTTAGATGTCATATTAATTTCACCTGTAAAGGTTAGAGCTCATTTTACGTTCATCCTGAAATTTTTTTTACCTGAAAGCCAAATATCCTTACATTTTTGTGAGTAGTGTAAAATCTCTCCAGCAAGTCCTGGCTCTACCTCTGGGTCTCCTCCCAGATGGACATGCCTGTAATCAAGTCAAGTTGGAGCTACACAGGGGACATTCATATGAGTTGCCTGAACCACCTCAACTGGCTCCTCTCAATTTGGAAGATCAGCATATCAATGGTGCTGGTCAGCTTTTCTATATCTTTCTGAAGCCTTGGTTCAACCACTGGAATCAGTACCCTGGCTTAGCCTTTTCGTGGGAGGCTGAGAACTGTCATTCATTTATAATTGGAACACATTCTCTTGTCTCCTTTTTTAATAATGGTAACCACCATCCCAGTTTGCCAGTCCTTAGGCACCATCACAGTTTTCCTTGCAACATTGAAGAGTCATTATTAACCATACTACCCCTACCTTGTCCAGTAACTTCAACATCTCTAGCCAAATCTCATCTACCTCTTTGACCTTGCCCTCCCAGAATGCTCCCCTTCTTGAGTTGCCAAATGGTTTTCCAGAACATCTTAAAGGCCATTCGGAGATTTTTCCATGGCTTATCCTAACTTTGTGCCGTAAGCTTTCACTTCTGCTACTGCCTTGGTTGTAAACCTATACTTCTCAATTGAATCCAGAGACCTACCAGGGAACACTGTCCTGTAAGCCTCCTCCTTCAACTTGACAGCCTGCCTTACCTATAGTTTCCACCAGCAATCCAGGGATTGCCACCCTGAGAGTCACAGACAACAGTTTTTGGTAGCTGCATCTGTGATTAAGGACTTGAACATGGTCCATTCAAACTCCTCTTGTCCTCACTACCTGAGTATCCAGCACAAATGGACAAAGGTTTGATCAAACAATTACAAACTTGATCATCAACTTTAGGGCCAAAGTACTGTCATTCCACACACTAATTAGCCACCTTCTGTTCAAACATGGTGTTTGTTATGAACAAACTATGACATTCTCAACAGTCCAGTAACATAAAGCCACTCATGTTAAGATTGGGAAGTCCATTCCTCCAAATTATGCCCCTCCATGTACAGTCGTAATTCCCTGCATGACTACTGAAGTCTTCCCGTAAGACTATGGAGTCAGTAGGAAGCATTTTTTCAAGTACCACATTCTCACAGTAGACTGGATACGTTTATCAATCATGTATTCATCTGGCCAAAGAATGGTGGAAGTCACACCATTTGTACCATTTGTAAGGAGGAAGTAATTGTTCTAATGCAGTCTCACTAATAAGGCTGACATTTCTTGTTTACCAATTTGATTGTTAGACCTGTTAGTTTTTCTTTAAGAAGCCCTCCTATGAGGGCCCAGAGTGGCTCAGCAGGCTAAGACGTTGACACCAGAGGATTGCCAGTTCGAATCCCAGTCATCCTGGCAACAGCCGGGGCCCAAGAGAGCAGGTAGATGGCGCTTTCTCCCCTTATCACTTTCACATTGCAATGTACGCTGGCTCAGGCATCTGCTGATTGGTCAATTCAGAGTTGGGAATCCTGCTCTTTCCTCTGAACATGTTGGCTTCCCAGTGACGGTGTATCAGCGGTAGTTTGAAAAGAGGTGGTGGCTGGCATCACACACAACAGAGGAGGCTTGTGCTTGTCTTCACCTACCTTGTCTAGAGTCAGGAACATTGCAAAAGTGATGGGATGGGCTAATTGACTACTACTACATTGGGAAGCAGATAAAAATTTTTTGCAAAAAATAAATAAATAAAAAAGAAGCCCTCCTATTCCTCACTCATTACCTGTATTAAGTGCACCTGTTTTAACTCATTACCTGTAAAAAAAAAAAAAAAGGCTCAGTGCTCTTACTGAGGGAAGGAGGTTGTTTGTCAAAATGTCACGATACATGACCCCATCCATCCTCCCTTCAATACGCTGCAGTTGTCTTATCACTTTTGCAGCAAAGCACCCCCAAAGTGTGATGTTTCCGCCCCCATGCTTTACTGCTGGAAGGTGTTCTTGTACTCATCCTTGTTCTTCCTGCAAACACGATGGGTGGAGTTGATACCAAAGATTTTGACCACACAACCTTCTCCAGGATCATCCAGATGATCATTGACAAACTTCAAATGGGCCTGGACATGTCCTGGCATGAGCAGGGGGACATAAAAGCCATGCAGGATTTTAAATCATGATGGCATAGTGTGTTACTAATGGTCCTACAGTGTATCACAAAAGTGAGTACACCCCTCACTTTTCTGCAGATATTTAAGTATATCTTTTCATGGGACAACACTGACAAACTTTGACACAATGAAAAATAGTCTGTGCAGTTTATATTTCACAGTACATATTGGAATTCAACTCCCCAACACCTGCTGCACTCATGCAGCCCCAGACCATGGCATTCCCACCACCATGCTTGACTGTAGGCATGACACACTTTTCGTTGTACTCCTCACCTGATTGTTGCTACAAATGCTTGAGACCATCTGAACCAAACAAATTAATCTTCATCATAGGACATGGTTACAGTAATCCATGTCCTTTGTTGACATGTCTTCATCAAACTGTTAGCGGGCTTTCTTGTGTACAGACTTCAGAAGAGGCTTCCTTCTGGGGTGACAGCCATGCAATTTGATGTAGTGTGCGGCATGTGGTCTGAGCACTGACAGGCTGACCCCCCATCTCTTCAATCTCTGCAGTAATGCTGATAGCACTCCTGTGTCTATCTTTCAAAGACAGCATTTGGAAAGTGACACTGAGCACATGCACTCAGCTTCTTTGGATGACCAACGCGAGATCTGTTCTGAGTGGACCCTGCTCTTTTAAAACGCTGGATCATCTTGGCCGCTCAGTTTCAGGGTTTTGGCAATTTTCTTTTAGCCTTAGCCATCTTCATGTAGCGCAACAATTAGTCTTTTAAGGTCCTCAGAGAGTTATTTGCCATGAGGTGCCATGTTGGAACTTTCAGTGACCAGTATGAGAGGGTGTGAGAGCTGTACTACAAAACTGAACACCCAAGTGTCACATCAGACCATTCAAAACCATTTAAATCAGCATTGTCTGTGTGCTAGAAGACTTGCAAGGGTAACTGACCTCTTCTATGTGTCAGGGAGCATTTAGGTCCCATGAGGTGCCATGCTGGAACTTTCAGTGACCAGTATGAGAGAGTGTGAGCTGTACTACAAAATTGAACACACCTGCTACCTATGCACACCTGAGACCTAGTAACACTAACGAGTCACATGACATTTTGGAGGGAAAATTACAAGCAGTGCTCAATTTGGACATTTATGGGTGTAGCCTCTTAGGGGTGAAACACTCATGCATATCGGAACTATACACAGTACAAAAAAAATCACTGCTATCTGAAAAGTCTGAATGACAATAAAGTTCACTATCTATCTATCTTTTGTTGCCGGTGGTTTAGACATTAATGGCTGTATATCGAGTTATTTTGAGAAAAACATTTTTTTACACTGTTCTATAAACTGCTCACAGACTACTTTTTTTGTGTCAGTGTTATTTTGTCAGTGTCTTCCCATGAAAAGATATACATAAATATCTGCAGAAATGTGAAGGGTGTACTCACTTTTGTGATACACTGTATTTGAGACTGCGGTCCCAGCTCTCATCAGGTTATTGAACAGGTCTTCCCATGTAGTTCTGGGCTGATTCTTGATCTTTCTCAGAATCATTCTTACCCCACAAGGTGAGATATTGCATGGAGCCCCAGACCGAGAAAGATTTGCAGTCAAGATTGTTTTTTCCATTTTCTAATAATTGCAAAGTTGTTGTTTTCTCATCAACCTGCTTACCTATTGTCCTGTAGCCCATCCCAGCCTTGTGCAGGTCTACAATTTTGTCCCTGCTGTCCTTGGAGTGGAGTGATTGAATGTGTAAACATGTGTCCTTAATACAGGGAACAGGTTCAAACATGTGCAATTGCATATACAGGTAATGAGTGCAGAATAGGGGGGCTTCTTAAAGAAAAACAGGTCTGTGAGAGCCAGAACTCTTGCTGGTTGGTAGGTGATCAAATACTTATTTAATGCCATAAAATGCAAATTAATTTAATTTTAAAATGATACAATGTGATTTTCTAGATTTTTAATATTTTAGTTGAAGTATACTTACGATAAAATTACAAACCTTTCCATTCTTTGTAGGTGGGAAAACCTGCAAAATTGGCAGTGTATCAAATACTTATGTTCCTCCCGTTGTATGTGAACCTACTTGTACATGACCAGAGACCTTACTTGCATATAGTTTGTAGATAGGAGTCTTGTGTTAAAGTTCAACCTGACTAGCTATCTTTTGGGTGTTGAGGACTTGAGTTGGGTTACAGAATACTCCAGGGACACAAGGCTCATCTTTGTTCTTAGGATGGAATTATGTTACATTTTTGCTGGACTGTTTATTTAGAGCCATTGTAAATCTTAAAGTAAAAATGTTGTACGTATTTAGTCTCCAGATCAAGAACTGTGTACTAAGACTTTATATCTTGCAGGTTGAAGTTCAGACTGGGTCATCAGATAATGAGGGCAACAAACAAAACTATGAGCAGATTTTCATTGAAAAGGATGGGTCATATTTATCAAGTACCGAAGAGGAAACAAGTGATCAGGAAGAGGTGGAGAAAAAGAAAAAGAGAAAGAGAAAGCTGAAGCAGCAGGACAGTTCAGATGAGTGGGAGCCACATTTGGATGAAGTGGCTGCAGACTCTGATGTGTCAGTGGATGAAGACAGCACTTTAATTGAGGACGGTCAGGGTAAAGTTGTGATGTGGTGTACAGACTGTAAGACTGATGCTACACTATCATGTTCTCTCCATCGCCATAAAAAAGTGTTTGCCTGTGCCCTGTGTGGTGCTGCTGATGATATTGAGACTCATAATTTTGAAAAACTTGTTCAATTTGATGACTTTCCCAGTTTTCAGGAACATGCAGAACAGGAACATGGAGCCAAACCATTTCGCCAGCTCTGCCAGGACTGTGGTAAGCTTATTATAGCAGAACCCAAACCTGGTGCTAGTAAAGAACACGTATGTGAACACAAGACTAAACCTATTGTCTGTCCAGAGTGTGGGAAGAGATTCCTTACTGAGATTGGTCTAAAGAGACACTTCAGTAAACTCCATAAAGACGCTGACCACCCGTGTAAGTACTGTTTGAAGCTCTTCAAGAACAGGCCATCAAAACTAGAGCACGAGCAGACTCATCCAAAGGAGAAGCAGCCGTACACCTGTCCGGACTGTCCAGAGAGGTTTGACAACCTTTACAAACGCAACAGCCACCTTAAGTTCCACAGAGGTCCATGTAAGTATGCCTGCGACATTTGCGGGAAGCGTTTCAGGGACATCATCAAGCTGAAGAGGCATAAACTCATTCATTCTGGAGAAAAGCCCTTCAGCTGTCAGGTTTGTGATCGTTCATTCAACCAGATTGGAAATCTGAGCTCTCACATGCGTCTCCACACGGGAGAGAAACCCTTCATGTGTGAGCAATGTGGAGAGTGTTTCAATCACAATGTCAGTCTGAAGAACCACCTAATGAGGTATCATTATTCAGATTTGTCTAGGGTGGAGACAGAGAAGTTCCAAGGTATTCCAGAGAACATAGAACTGGAGAGAAGTGGATTTTAAACTTTGGACAGTATTTGCCTATATTGCACAGAGTTGAATGTAGCTACAGTGCCTTGTGAAAGTATTCACCCCCCATTGGCTTTTTACCTATTTTGTTACATTGCAATCTGTATTTAAGTGTTAACCTGTATTGTATGTGATGCATCTGCACAAAATAGTCTGTTAGTGAAGTGAACTGAAAAAAATTAATACTTTTTTTCTTTCTTTCTTTTTAAATAAAAAACTGAAAATCGGCATGTGCATATGTATTCACCCTCTATCCTATAAAGCCCCTATGAAGTTCTGGTGCAACTAATTACATTCAAAAGTCATGATTACTGAAATGAAGTCCACCTGTGTGCAATCTAAGTGTCACATGATTGGTCTCTATATAAACATCTTTTCTGAAAGGCACCAGATGCTATAACACCATTAAGCAAGAGGCACCACTAACCAAAAAAAACCATGAACGACAAGGAGAAATCCAAATAAGTCAGAGACAAAGTTGTTGTGTAGTACAAGTCAGGGTTGGGTTATAAAAATATTCCAATTTCTGATGATCTTCCGGAGCACCATAAAATCCATTATCATCAGATGGAAAGAACATACCACAACAAACCTGCCAAGAGAGGGCAGCTCACAAAAAATGTCAGACTGGACAAGGATTAATCAAATTAATCAGAGAGGCAGCACAGAGACCAAAGGTAACCAACTTTGCAGTATTTGTCCTTACAACCAAAATAAGCCTTACTAACATACAAAAATAGGAAGGCTCATTTTGAGTTTGCAAAAAGCAAGACTCCACAAATGTATGGAGGAAGGTGGTCTGGTGATATGATACTAAAAAGAAAGAAAATGCTATGTGTATTGCAAAGCCAACACATCTCATCACCCCAAAAACACCATCCCTGCAGTGAAAAGTGGTGACAGCATCATGTTGTGGGAATATTTTTCAGCAGCAGAGACTGGGAAACTGGTCCAAGTTAAGGGTAAGATGGATGGTTCTAAATACAGGGAAATTTTTTGAGCAAATGTGTACCAATTTGTCAGTGATTTGAGACTGGGATGGAGGTCCACCTTCCAACAAGACAATGACACAAAGCATACTGCTAAGGCAACATTCTAGTGTTTTAAGGGGAAATATGTAAATGTATTGGAATGACCTAGTCAAAGCATTGTTTTATTTTGTTCAATTTGTGTTACAATAAAAAAATCAGATATTCAACGTTGTAGATATATTCTGTAAATTAAATGATACAAAACCTCAGAAAATAAATTTTTATTACAGGTTCTGAGTTATCAAAACAAGAAAAATGCCAAGGGGGCTGAATACTCTAGCAAGGCACTGTACACTCATTCAGTGTTCTTTTATGTTCTGTAAATTTGAAGGAGATGAACACTTTAAAGCAGTGGTCGCCAACCCTTGTCCTGGACATCTGCATTCCTGTAGGTTTCACCTCCAACCCAAATTTAAGACACTTTGCTCAGCTAATCAAGGACTTCGTAATCATAATCAAGGGCAATATTTAGACAGGTCAGATTAGGTCTATTAGGGTTGAAGCTTAGGTCTTGAGCAGGGTTGGTGACGACTGCCATAAAGAGACTGAATGTGCCATAAAACGGTCAAACACTCCAGACGGAATCATGTATTGATGCTCGCTGTATGCATCACTCCATATCCATTCACCCCATTAGTGACATGATCACAGAAAAAGTAACTCGATTTAATGTTTAATGACTATGAACAGTTTTCACCATATAACCAAAACAACTTTGAGTACCGGTTGTTTTATTAATGATTTTTAAAAATATTTTATACTAGAAAAGTAAGTACATAAAGTAATATAACTCTCAACACTCATCAAGCACTTTATTATGAACATTTACTAATACTGGGTAGTGCCTCTTTTTTTTCTTTTCAAAATCGCTTCAGATTGATTGTATTAGATGTTGGTAGCCTTTCTTTGAGATTCTCATCTTTGCATGTGCATTCTATTGGATTCAGATCTGGTAACTGGGAATGCTGCTGAAGAATACTGAACTCACTGTCATGTTCATGAATCCAGCTTGAGATGATTTTGCTTGGTTACCCAATGCATTATCATGCTGGTAGTAGCCATTAGAAGGTGCATACAGTGGCTCAGTTTTTCCCATTTTTGGTATAGCACATCCACCTTAAGGTTCACAGTCTTTCTGTCATCTTGAAGCAGTCTGGCTGTTCTCAGTCATCATCAAGGCCTTTAAATTCACAGAACTTCAACTCAGTTCCATTTTTTTTCTTTATTGGACCATTCTGAGACAGTTGAGTAGTCTTGGGCCAATAGGCGTTGCCATTGTCAATTGTTGTTGGCTTATAGACATCACAATATTGAGGCACCATCATCATGTCAAGAGGCATTTTGCCCAATATACTATGATAAAAAAGTGCAAAACTAGTCATATAATCATGTTTTTCAACAATAATGAGTTGTATTTTAGAAACAACAGAAAACACACAAAATCTAATTTCTGACTTTTTATAATTTGTTTTCCATGTTTGGCTTTAAAATGAAAACCTGTAACATCCAGAGTACCTTTCAATTACTATATGGAGGATAAGTAAATAAGGAGCAGTTGATCAGAGGACAATGGCCATTCCATTGTCCATTGCAGAGTTTTAATGGTTGATGTACAAACCGGATTCCAAAAAAGTTGGGACACTAAAAAAAATTGTGAATAAAAACTGAATGCTATGATGTGGAGATGGCAAATGTCTATTTTATTCGTAATAGAACAGATGACAGATCAAAAGTTTAATCTGAGTAAATGTATCATTTTAAAGGAGAAATATGTTGTTGCAAAATTTCATGGCATCAACAAATCCCAAAAAAGTTGGGACAAGTAGCAATAAGTGGCTGCAAAAAGGAAATTGAGCATATAAAGAACAGCTGGAAGACCAATTCACACTAATTAGGTCAATTGACAACATGATTTGGTATAAAAAGAGCTTCTCAGAGTGTCAGGGTCTCTCTGAAGCCAAGATGGTAAGAGGATCACCAATTCCACCACTGTTGCGCAGCAATACCAGAATGGTGTTACCCAGCGTAAAATAGCAAAGACTGGGACAAGTAGCAATAAGTGGCTGGAAAAAGGAAATTGAGCATATAACGAACAGCTGGAAGACCAATTAACACTAGTTAGGTCAATTGACAACATGATTGGGTATAAAAAGAGCTTCTCAGAGTGTCAGTGTCTCTCTGAAGCCAAGATGGTGAGAAGATCACCAATTCCACCATTGTTGCGCAGGATAACCCAAGGATAACCCAAGTTGTTATGAACGCTCCATTCAGAAGCCTGCATCACTGATGGTATGGGGTTGCATGAGTGCTTGTGGCATGGGCAGCTTGCATGTCTGGAAAGGCACCATTAATGCAGAGAACTGTTTTCAGGTTCTAGAACAACATATGCATCCATCTAGACGTCATCTCTTTCAGGGAAGACCCTGCATTTTTCAACAAGATAATGCCAGACCACATTCTGCGGCAATCACAACATCATGACTACGTAGGAGAAGGATCTGGGTACTGAAATGGCCAGCCTGCAGTCCAGATCTTTCACCTATAGAGAACATTTGGCCAGGTTCATTATGCACATAACAGTAATGCTCATTCTATACCGCTATAGAGTCTGCATTCAGTTCAGGTTGAATTTTGTATTGTGTGTCATAAGTGATTTGTTGAATTATGATCCATTTGATTTGATTGGACTTGTAACTGTTGTTGGCTACAGTCAGATACTTTAGTCATTCTTTTGTATTTTTCAAATAATCATGTTTTGCTTAACCAAGAAAAAGTTGTTCATTGTTGTCGTTTATATTCAGCTGTGTTTATCAGTAAACTGATGTAATAAAAACATTTCCTCTTCTTTGTTTAAAAGACGTAACCAGTGCTTCAAATCTACAGTGCAAAAGCAACACATGCACAAAATGCGAATACAAATATAAATATAATACATGTATCTTTTAAGGGAATTGCACTCAATCACATTCCAGTAATTTTCACTTACCTCATATTTATGTTTGGAGTTAAAATTTATTTTCTTTAGATTAGAACTGGAGCTGTGTTTTTAAAAGCTTAGTAGACACCTAAATGCATCATTCAACTTAAATTATTTTCTAATTTAATTCTAACACCTAATATCTAATCATCAACAGGTGTACATACTGGATGCATCCTAATAGCACATCTGTTAAACATGCCTGAGAATCTAGGAAACAGGGAAGGAAAATATTACAGTTGCTGAAGGTCTTCTTGAAGTCCACCATTCAGTTAAGCAAACACTTAATACATACACAGTAAACTGCATCTCATAGACATCTCTGAGACATAACTGGGAAACGGAGAGTGGGGAGCAAAACAACTGTTTTCTGTTTTCCACCAAAGCCTTACCTTCTTTATTTTTTTGTTAAGCAGACAAATATCTCAGATTGTGTTCAGTCTACAGGCAAATCAGATTACTTTCTCTGATCAGATCTGTTCAGATGACTGTCAGCACTGTTATTACTAAGGGATCAGATCAGATTTGTATGTCCAGACATCACAATTTTTGGACTACTTTAAAATGTATCATGACCACCAAAATCTCAGTTATAGTAACATAGTACAGAAAGAGTAGTGTTGGAGATGTCTTGTACTAAGGTTAGAACATTCAGTGGAATGAATGAAAATATAGATTAAGATTAAGATCAACCAATTTAGCCAATGTGATTTTTCACACAACGGAATTTGACCTCCGCATTTAACCCATTCGTGCAGTGAAATACACACACACACACACACACACACACACACACACACACCCACACTAGTGAACACACTAAGCTGTGAGAATTTGTGCCCGAAGCGGTGGGCAGCCCTAATCCACCGGCGCCCGGGGAGCAGTTAGGGGGTTAGGTTCCTTGCTCAAGGGCACTTCAGTCATGTCCTGTCTGGGGAGCTAACCAGTGACCTTCTGGTCACAAGACCAGATCCTTACCACTAGGCCATGGCTGCCCCCTATTGTTTAATTTATAAACATTTATCGTCATTTGAGCTTTTATATTGTAGGTGGAGCTTTTATTTTGAATTATTAATTATTATTATTATTATTATTATTATTATTATTATGTTGATTGGTTTATAAACTTATTTATTATAATTGGAGCTTTTATTTTGTAGGTAAAGCTTTTATTCTGATTTATTATTATTATTATTACTATGTTGTTGTTGTTGTTGTTTTGTTGTTATTGTTGTTTAATTTATAAACGTATTTATTAAAATTAGAGCTTTTATTGTGTATATAACACTTTTATTTTGAATGCAGCACTTCCGGTTGTGCTCGCTGTTGTGAGTAAAGCACTCTGATGTAAACTGCTTTAAAAACGCGAGCAGGCTCTGCTACGCTCTTTAACCGACTACCGTAATATAGGCTGTAGACGCGCACTACAAATCTCAGCGTA
Source organism: Crenuchus spilurus (assembly GCA_036984385.1). Classification (NCBI taxonomy): domain Eukaryota; kingdom Metazoa; phylum Chordata; class Actinopteri; order Characiformes; family Crenuchidae; genus Crenuchus; species Crenuchus spilurus. The sequence continues at coordinate 5,068 of BRDA01031488.1, read as the reverse complement.
GATAGCGCGACTGTGTTTTCGTAAAGTGCAGATGGCGTGACCACGGTGTAACACCTTTACTGTGTCTCCGTTTATGTCTCCTGTCGCTAGTCGGTGTCTGATGACTACAATCCACAGTCTGCACACATGCAGGTCTTTAGGAAAGCTGTGGAAACGTTTAGTGGTGTGTTTCTCTTCACTTGTGCAGCCCGGTGTTCTGTCGAGTTCACTACAGACCCAGCTGCAGAGATAAACAGCTGATGATGGTCAGTCACTGCTGTGTGCCGGTGTTCTGTCGAGTTATGCTACCTTGTCAAACCGTGCTACCCTAGTGTGTTTTTAACTGTAAAAATATAAAAGAATCACCATATTAGAGCACGTTCCCAGTAGAAGTGTATGTATTATATTTGGATAGCATAAATCACTGTATCGTGATAAAGTTATGGCAATGAGAGGTCATTACAAACTGCTTTTTTTTTTTTTTTTTTTTTTTACTAATTATTATATATATTAGTATTCATTTCCATTTACACTTCTGTGCAATGACAGTGTGTCCAGGTTGTTTAATGCACAAAAAAACAGATTTATTATTTACAAAAACACGAGAAATAATTTAAAAAACACGAGAAATAATTAAAAAGTGTAGGTCGGCATGCGCAGTGCCTTTAGAAAGCACGTATCGATGGGTAGCACAACTTATACAAACACTAAAAGAAACGTATTTACAGCTTAATAAACATTATTTACGTAGGACTAAATCTTGAAGAACCATATGTCCTTTATCAATATTATAAGTGTAATTTTTACTGTAAGAATTTGTAGTAATGTAAAATCAGTCAAAAAGTGGGTAGTGGGAAGTAAATTCAAATCCGAAAGCACGTATAGGCGCGTCATTACGGTTTTTCATTGCAGAGAACGATACATCCGCTTTGGAACAGATGGAGAATCTGAAGCCCACGTTTGAGCAGCGATGTCTCTGTTACTGCATCACTAAATGCATGCAATGCTAAAATTGACTAAAATTAACAAGTCATTATGAATATTTTTTTCATTTTAAAACACTTTAAAGAGGCAGAACACGCATTATTTAATATATTTACGTATTTTGTACTATTATATAAACACTTAATTGGCTTTGAATGGTAAAACTAGTGGACATGTAGAAATACAGATTACATTTTACTGTCATTAAACAGAGGGACCACTTGGCTATCAACTGTATGGTTTTGTCCAAATTTCACTGTTTACTTTTCTCATAAAGTCATGTTAAATGCATATATGTTGATATTGATATGGATTTCTCAGAAAATACCCCAAATGCCTAAACCATTCCACTGTCTTTAAAGAGAGGGACCTGTTGGCTATCAACTCGATGGTTTTGGCCAAATTTCACTATACTTTTCTCAAAAAGTTATATTGAATATGCACTGATATGGATTTCTCAAAAAATACCCATAATGCCTAAACCATTCCACTGTCATTCAACAGAGGGACCTGTTGGCTATCAACTCGATGGCTTTGGCAAAATTTCACTGTATACTTTTCTCAAAAAGTTACAAACCGGATTCCAAAAAAGTTGGGACACTAAACAAATTGTGAATAAAAAATGAATGCAATGATGTGGAGGTGCCAACATCTAATATTTTATTCAGAATAGAACACAAATCACAGATCAAAAGTTTAAACTAAGAGAATGTATAATTTTAAGGGGAAAATACGTTGTTTCAAAATTTCATGGCGTCAACAAATCCCAAAAAAGTTGGAACAAGGCCATTTTTACCACTGTGTGGCTTCCCTCCTTCTTACAACACTCAACAGACGTCTGGGCACAGAGGAGACCAGTTTCTCAAGTTTAGAAATAGGAATGCTCTCCCATTCATGGCTAATACAGGCCTAATCGGTACTTACCCTCTCGTAAGGATAAAGATTTGAACTCTTTGACCAGAGGAGACACGGGTCTGCAGACAACTCACAACATTCTTCCTCCCTTCGGTGTGTCACCATT
>BRDA01031481.1:0-22749 GCA_036984385.1 Crenuchus spilurus | reverse complement strand
CAGACCCCTCCATGATTTCTAAGTGGGAGAACTTGCAAATTCGCAGGGTGTTCAAATACGTATTTTCCTCACTGTATTCTTGTGCAAAACCTGTTTAGGTCTGTCAGTGATTTGAAACTGGGACGCAGATTCACCTTCCAACACTTGAGTGGTTTAATGGGAAATGTGTAAATGTATTGGAATGGCCTAGTCAAAGCCCAGACCTTAATCCAACTGAGAATCTGTGGTCAGACTTAAAGATTGCTGTTCACCAGTGGAAACTATACAACTTGAAAGAGCTGGAGCAATTTTGAACGGAGGAATGGGCAAAAGTCCCAGTGGCAAGCTCATAGAGCCTAATCCATAGCGACTTCGAGCTGTAATTGCCGGAAAAAAAAGGAGGTGAGAGTATGAAGTACTGACTTTAGGGGGGTGAATACTTATGCACAGTGAAGTTTTCTGTTATTTTGTTGTTTGCTTCACAATGAGAATAAAATCAAATGTTCAAAGATGTTCATATGTTCTGTAAATGAAATGATGCAAACCCTCAAATAATCCATTTGAATTCCAAGTTGTGAGGTAGCAAAACATGAAAAATGCCAAGGGGGTTCACAAGGCACTGTGTGCGTGTGCATATATATATATATATATATATATATATATGTATATGTATGTGTGTGTGTGTGTGTGTGTGTGTGCATATATATCACATACACTGAACCTGGAAATGTGTTACTGACCATTAACTTTAGTGATGTTGTCTTGGATCTCACTCTGTGTCAAATACTCTTCATAAATGTCCTTCTCCATGGTGCCATTCATCTAAACACAACAATATTTGGATGATAGTCATAAAAAAATTATTTTGATAAAATTAATAGTAAAAAATAACAAAATTAAAAATTGTGCATCCCCTACTCTAGCAGATCCTTGAGCTGCTTTGTAGCTTCGAGCCTGACGCAGCATCTCCTGGTAGACAGCCATGAGTGGCTCCTGCAGGTTAGTCAGCATTGCGTTGGGATTGCGCAAAGCCCGTGCTGTGTCCTCCACACAGCCTTGCTCGACCGCTTCATTAATGGCTATCACAGCTGCATGTACTGGACACAACACAGAGAAAGTCTGTTGATATTCTAAATGTAACCTCGGCTTTCCAGACTAATGCCACAGGACCACAAACTACATTACTGTAGTAGAACTAATGTCTTGCTACTAATGAAACCTTCTCATTCTTAAGAAAATCTAATCAATGTGCAGTCCCATGGTCACAATGACAAGTGGTGATCCTTACCAGCAGCTTCGTCCACTGAAAGCTCATTGGCAAGGATTCCTCCGATCTTGCTAAAAGCAGGCATCTGAATACCATACTTATCCAGTTCCAGCTTCATGTTGTTGATTTCCTCCTCTGAGGAACACACACACACACAAGCACAAAACACTCAGCATTATCACCTAAAATAAAATCTAAAATCTGTTTGATTAGTCTGATGTTGGAGGAAGGGAAAAAAAAAAAAGTTTTCACCTGTGAACTTGACTTTGCCACACAGGTCATGGATCTGAGGAGCCAGTCCCAGACGAAAGAGGTAAAGGCTAGATGGAAACAAGATACCAGAAGTAAATAAATGCTTAATTCAAATTTTAAAATCAGTCTATTGCTAAATAAATATGTATGTAAAACTTATAACCAGACTTAGACCTATTCTGGTTGGTCAATATTGATAGACACTGACAATTACATACATTCTTGTTTGTTGTATTGTCAGGATTCAAACTTCAATATACTCTCAGTGAGAAGAGTGAAACCTTTAGCAACTGTTCCTCTTGTGAATTCAGTTTAACTACATGACTAAAACAGGATGAACTGCAGAATTTCTGCACAAAATATGACAATAAGAAAAGAAAATGATAAAAGACATATCCACAGCTAAACCTAGGCATGAAAATTATAACAAAAATATGTTTATGATGAAAGTTAAGGCAAAAATGCAAAGAACTTTGGGTCACTTGACCCCATGTTTATATTAGTTTCTGCTATTTAAGAAATGTGAGAATCATACCTATCCAAGTACAAAATAAGATAAGATCAGTTATTGGAATTTTAAAACCGGTTCTAGTATTAGATTACTTTTTATTTCCAACAAGGCCAGGCAAAAAAAATATTAATTTCAATAAACCTAAAATGTCTGCACTCCAGTTATATGCTACAAAAGCTCATACATACCTAAGAGCATGGATACAGTAGACTGTTCTGGGCATATTCTTCTTGTCATAGATGTCTGTAGTCTCAGGGTAGAATATCTGATGGGAAAATGTGTATCATTTATTTACAAAAAATGTAAATAACAGAACCTGTATCAACTTATTTAAAGTAAAGAGTCAGAGAGATCATGCTTAATTTAAGTTACCGTTGGCAGTCCAACCTCCGCCATTGCATTCCTCCAGTGGTTGATGTTATCAGTGTGGCGAAATTGCAGGCCTACTGCCTGTGGACACATAGAGATAATGCTGTTTTAACTGTTTGGATTTTGTGGAAAAATAGGTAAGTGATCTACAACCTCAAACCAGAAAAAGTTGGTACAGTATGCATAAAAACAAAATTATTTACATTTACTTTCATTTCATTGCAGACAGTATAAACTCAAGATATTTAATGTTTTGTCTGCTCAGTATAATATACAGCAGTGCTTGAAAGTTTGTGAACCCTTTATTATTTTCTATATTTCTGCATAAATATGACATAGAACAACATCAGATTTTCAAAAGTAGATAAAAAGAGAACCCAGTTAAACAAATGAGACAAAAATATTATACTTGGTCATTTATGTATTGAGGAAAATGATCCAATATGACATGTTTGTGAGTGACAAAAGTATGAGAACCTTTCCTTTCAGTATCTTGTGTGACCCCCTTTTGCAGCAATAACTGCAACTAAATGTACTGCAACTAACTGCAACTGCCTGTTCTTTAACCATCCTTTGGTAGAACAACTTGTGTGCTTAGCGTCGTTGTCTGCTGACATTTTCCTTTAGAATTCCAATATAATTCTGAATTCATTGTTCCATCAATGATGGCAAGTCGTCCTGGACCAGATGCAGCAAAACGAAAACAAACCCTGATACTACCACCACCATGTTTCACACATGAGATAAGGTTCTTATGCTGAATGCAGTATTTTCTTTTCTCCAAACATAACACTTTTCATTTAAACCAAAAAGTTCTATTTTGGTCTAATCTGTCCACAAAACATTTTTCCAAAAGCATTCTGGCTTGTTCATGTGATTCTCCAAGGGAGGGTAAAAATGGTCTTGAAGTTCCTCCATTTGTACACAATCTGTCTGACTGGATTGGTGGAGTCCAAACTCTTTAGAGAATGTTCCAACCTTTTCCAGCCTGATGGGTATCAACAACTCTTTTTCTGAGGTATTCAGAAATGTACTTTGTTTGTGCCATGATACACTTCCACAAACATGTGTTGTGAAGTGCAGACTTTGATAGATTTCAAAGGGAGAACTAAGTGTGAGAACTTGCAAATTCGCAGGGTGTTCAAATACTTATTTTCCTCACTGTATATATACACACCCAATATATATATATATTTATATATATAAATATAATAGACACACCTTGTACCGTTCTTGTTCAAGATCGTAGATCTTCTTCAGAGTAACTACTTTTGGAGCAAAGCAGTGGCCAAGTTTTGCTAATAGAACTCCATTCCTCAGTGCCTCCTCCAATTCAGTTGGAGCTGGAAGCTCTTCATTCAGACAGGCTTCCATCCACCTGAGAGAAGAAAGAATAAAACTCACATTTGTACATACCAACAGCTCTTCTACATTCAGTTCTGGCTGTACTAGGTAGAAATTGTTTGTGCATTTGAGACTTACAACGTGGCCTTCCATGTTTATGAATCACATATTAATAATGTCACCAAAACTGCTTTTTATCACTTAGGGAATATAGCATGAGACCTTATCTCTATTTGCAAGATGCTAAGAAACTAATCCATCCATCCAACCATTATCACACCCGCTTAATCCTTAGAAACTAATCCATGCTTATGTATTTTCACGACTTGACTACTGAAATATAGTGTACTAGCAGAAAGTCATATAACAAACAAACTACAACTTGTGCAAAATGCAGCAGAAAGAATATTAACACAGACTAGAAAACATCATATTAGACCAGATTTAGCATCACTCTGCTGCCTGTTTCCTTTAGGATTGAATTTAAAATTGTACTTCTAGTTTTAAAATCTCTTAATGGATAAGCACTTTCATACATGTCTGAGGACAGATTATGTTCCAAATTGTGTTTTAATATCTACTACTGCTTAGAATGTCATTCATTTTTTAGATTGTATCCCTTGTTTTTCCCCCTCAAATATTACTTTTACTTTCTGTTATGTTATTTATATTTTATTATTATTTTAAAATATATTTTTACTATTTGTTGTATTTTATTATTTATTATCCATTTCCCCCTGTTTTGTTATTACTTTGTATTGTACAGCACTTTGAGATGCATTTTTATGAAATATATAAAAGAATTATGAAATATATAAAAGGTGCTATAAAAATAAATGTTATTATGATGACGATGACTAAAGTGTTTTACCTCTTGGCCTCCTCCAAGCGACAAAGGTACTGATATGCTACGTTCTGGATGCGTTGCTCGTCCATTTCTTCTGCAGTCAAGCGCTCGTCTTTAAAATAAACAACAGCATAGGTGAGCTTTAAACCCACAAAGCTAGCATAGCGAACTAACAAACAGACAAACATTTCAGAGTGTAACATGTACATTTTTCAGCTACAATTCACGTAAATCAATAACTAACGTAAAGTTACTCACAGCCAGACCGGAGCTGAATCCCTGTCTCTCCCATATCTTCTTGTTTAAGATATTAACCTGCTCTTTAACAGCCTTCTAAGTTAGCCAGCTAGCAGTTACGAACGTAAATCCACTTTTAAAAGCACAGGCAATCAAACTACGTTGCTGTATGTACGTTTATCATAAAAAACAAACGTTTAATACTTTATCGTCCAACTGACACTACCAGACCAGCACGGTGACTGTTTACTCTCCAACAGGTTTGAATATCCCGCCGCGATCCTATTGGCTACCAGGAAGCCACGTGGTAAACTTTCCTTGCATTATGGGTAATGTAGTTTACCATACTAAACGTCAAGTTTAACTGGTTTGAATTTTAATGTTCACAAAATAATTAAGAAAGTAGATAAGATAAATATGTAAACATTTTAGAAAAAAAATATTTGATTATTTGTTGTTCGTTGTTTGTTGTTGTTTTTTGTGCGTTAAAAAGCCTGTCGTCACGGAAACGCATGTAAACAACCATGTGGTCAGACAGCACCTGTCAGAGAGTCGAGCAGGTTAGCTAGAAACAGACTTATTATTCTTTATTCTTTTGTTGTAATTTCACTTCTAGAACATTCAGTTCTACGCAGGATTTCTGTAAAATGGCTACACTCATCAAAAGAGTAAGTTTTAATACTGTTAATTAGTTAGCTAACGTATAAGTTAGCTGTATCTTACAGTGAGCTAGATATTATAATATTTTACATTAAAAGTAGCTTGAAACGTTTAAAAGTAAACTTACTGCAGAGAGCACCGAGCATGTTTATTACTGTAATAGGGAAACACACTGTTATAAGTGTTTTGGCTTCTGTGTGGACACAGAGCTGATACCTAAGACTGCTGATAAAACATTCATTAGTGAAGCGTGAATCCTCACAACTATTTACAAGCACAGTATCTGTGACTTAGTTTATTTAGTTATATGGAAAAATTTATATATATCAGTATATATTCAAGGAATGGTTCCGCAAAATATAAAATTGACACAATTCTCCATTAATTTAGAAAAGATTGATAACATGTAGCTACAGTGTCCAAAGACTCTGTTTACTTTTGTGCTGAAACTACCAGGTTAATATAGTACAATAATATACACAATAACACATCTGTGTCACAGTCATCAAAAATTAGAATATTGTGGAAGAAGTTCATTTTTATTTATCATGTTTTTAAAAATGTAAACTGTCATATGTTCTAAACTGTATTTTGATTTTAATCAGCTATAAACCATGATCAGATCAATATAACAAAAATACATGAAATGTCACTTAACATGTAATAAATCTAAAATATATGACAGTTTAAGGCAGCAGATCATGAGTTTGAATCCTAGTCTTGCTGCTAGCCATCAGCAGAGAGAGCAAAATTGGCCATGCTCTCTTCCCACCACCACCAATATTTATTTGATGAATCATTCCTTTAAGCAGAAGTACATTATGAAAAATTGTTTTTATTTTCTTATTTGACACAAAGAAAATGACAATTTTGAAAATGAACAAGTGATACTAATGATAATCTGCAGCTACACCAGTCCTTTTCTGGCCAATTTGATGAAGTGTATAATTCTATCCTGTTCCCTTTTCTAGCATCATGCCTCTACACCATTTTAATCTGCTATACCCATCATGGCTTCTGATGGTTCACCATCTCGAGATTCTAAGAAGAAGAAAAAGAAGACCAGCAAGAAAGGGAAGAGTGAAGAAGCAGAGGATGCAGGGGTCCACGTGGACATTGAGAGTCTTACAGCTCGTGGACATCAGGCTCTACAGCAGGGAGACTGCTCTGAGGCTATTGAACACTTCAAGAAGGCTTTTAAAGCTGCTTTGAAGGTAAAAACATTGTGCTCAAAGAATTTCAGAAATACTGAAAAAGTGGTGATAAATGTAACTTAAGATGTGAAGTAAGGTCCATATACACTGTGTGCTGTACTTGCATCAGTGCATTGACTCTACAATGGTATGTGTTGCCAGGTAAATTAGAAATAATCATTATTCCTCTTTCCTCAGCTCAAGGAGACTAAAGTGCAGCGAGCATGTGCCTTTAATCTAGGAGCAGCATATGTGGAGGCAGGTAAACCTCAGAAAGGGCTGGATTTTCTGTCGCGAGCTGAACCAGGTGAGAGGGGCGAGAGGGTAGCAGACCTGCAGTTTAATCTGGCAGCGGCTCACGAGGCTCTGGAGGACTACAGCCAGGCTGTCAGGCACTACCAGCAAGCTGCACAGCTATATCGCTCACAAGGAGATGGAAACAGTGAGGGAGGCACCTGCATCAAACTGGCCCACTGTCACTTACAAAGAAAGGTCAGAAAAAGGTGATCTGTTCAGTCTAAAAGAGATTTTAGAATTTCATAATAATTACAAACGTTAAAGCAGTTTGCCATCCAGACAAAGCATATTGATGACGTTCATAAACAATAAACAAATTAGAATTTTGTAAAGAAGGTTAAAGCAAAACTATCATATATTAATGACACATAAAGTGATATTTCAAGCCTTTTTGTTTTAATGTTGATCAGTATGACTTATAGCTCCAAAATCAGAAAAGCATCTCAAATTATTTTTTGAGTTTTGGTTAAATTACTGTTTAAACAGTGTCAATATAGTATGTCAATAATGTGTCACTTTACATGTAATGAATATAAAATATAATAATAATAATAATAATAATAATAATAATAATAATAATAATAATAATATTAGTAGTATAATAATATGTATAATATTTACCTTTTTAAATTAAATATTGACAACAAATGAACCTTTTCACTATGTCCTAATTCAAATTTTTGGAGATGCACTATAGTATAGATAATAGTCATACAGTGCTGGAAAGCACATGAACAGGTTTAACTGAGATGATCTAAAATCTCTGTGCAGTTTGAGATAAGTCTGGGATTATTTTGGCATAGACTTTAGATGATGCTAATTGATAATCATACTTTAAGCTTTCATTTCTTGATAGCTACATTAGCCTACGGAGGAAATATTTTGGTTGTTGATAAAGAGGACACTGGGGGCAAGATGGCAAGATGGAACAGAGTGTGCCTGGAACAAGTGTCAACATGAAAGCAAAGACAAACCCAGGACCTTGTGTAGAGATCCCATTTACTAGGTCTAAATTGAAGACATTTCCAGAAAAAGAGGACATGTGATCACCCTGTCTATGTGGGCTGGGGGTCATACTTTTCTTTTATATTCTCTACGCACCAAATGCTAACATGAGGTCACTGTAATGTGTAGTCAACAGTATTCACCTGCTAACTGTTTTGTGGCTGGCTCTTAAACAGCATCCTGATGAATTGGTTTGATTACTGCCCTGTGTTGCAGGACACACCTCAGGCAGCTGAGAGTTACCTGCGTGCAGCAGAAAGCTATAAAGTGGCAGGAAAACCAGCCTCTGCTTCTGTGGCCCTAAAGGATGCTGGAAGTCACATGCTACAGTGTGACTGCTTCACATCGGATGACGTCATTAGTGTTCTCACAGAGTCCTTGGAGCTGAGTGCCAACATCACAGAGCAAGACACACTTGGTGATGTATCAGTATTATGATGAGCACAGAGTTAACCTGGACAGATTAAGGGTAGATTAATTATCACAGATGATCACTGATATAGTCGATGTGGCAGTTGGTTATGTGAATTTTTGACACTTTTGATATGTAGTTATGGATGACAAAAAGAAAATAGTACGCTTACCTGACAGGGTGATACCATCATCAACAGGCAAGGTTCGGGCATTACACTGCAGCTGTGCTGACCCATGTGATTCCCTGAATGTGGGAAGCTTGACTGTTTAATTTCTCTTAGTGAGGGATTGCCTGTGTGCTCCCCTTGGGGCAGCTGTGGCCTGCTGGTTAGGGATACGGTCTTGTGAGGTCACCAGTTTAATCCCCTGACCTGACAGGATACAGCTGCAATGCGCTTGATGAAGGCAACTAACCCCAATGGCTCCCCAGCACTTCAGGCCCACTTATTGTTGTCATAATTAATATTCTTTCATTACTCAATAATTACTGTTTTGTAAAATTATGTGCCAGGACGTGTGACATAGATGTGCTTAGGATTGTTTAGATAATAATAAAAATAATAATAATAATAATAAATGACTTTTTAAAATATAATATTTTGACAAGTATACATTTTAGTTGTAATATTATATGTAGTATACACCTGTGTGTGTTTGTTGTAGGGAGAGTTTATATGAACATTTTAGTCATTTTAGAGCATTTCTATTGGTCTGTTCACCCTGAAAGTTTCAGACAACAAACACATCAAATGCTACAAAAAATTAGAGATAGAATGTTTTGTTTTGACAGCAGTGATCTATTAGTCTGTCACATTTGTCTCTTCATTTGTGATTGACAATTTGTTGGTGCATCAATAAGTTAATCTGCTTAAACTGATTCCCTGTCATTTTATGACATTCCACATATCAGTGTTTGCAGTATCACTTCCTGTCCACATGGTAGTCCTTGTTTTCTGCATGGTGTCCCTATGAACAGCAATCCAGCTTAACCCTTCAACATCATCACCAAGAAAGAAGCAATTAATAAATTTTTTTTTAAGACCTCAATTTTTTAATGAACACTTTAAACATACAATGAGATGCACTCTGTGGTAAAATCAGAAATAAAAAGCTGTACAATAATATGTTAATTTTAACATATAATAAACATAACATATTAAATATAATAAACATAACATATTAAACACGACGCTCATCAACAGCACAAAATGGTTTTTCAGCATTTGATCCCTTAGATTAGACAAGAAAATGTTGCATTTTTGACCTCTAGTGGATGTCTTTTAGACTAACATAACTCTACCTATTGGTAGAGATGACACAATCGCATTGTGTTAAGTTCAACACCTTCTTCAAGAAGATATATATATTGATCAAATGGCTGAGCATGATTTTAAAGGGTTAAAACACCTTCCAGACTTCATGTCTGTCAGTTTTCACTCAATTAAGATGTAATTCTAAGAATATCCTGCAGTGTTTGTTAATGTTTGTCTTCTGGGTTTTCCAGGTAAACTGTATAATGCAGTGGGCCTGAGCTTCAGTGAGTTGAAGCTGTTTCCTGAGGCTACAGAGTGTTATGAGCTGGCTCTGCCGTTGGTCCGCTCTATACCTCGCAGACTGGCTGTAGTATTACAGAATCTGGGCGCGGCTCATAACACTATGGCTCAGTACCAGCAAGCCCTGGAATACCACCGTGAAGCAGCTGCTCTTCATGGTGAGAAAGACCAGAACATCAATTATATCTTTCATTGAGATACAATATCCAGCTGCCTCAGCCATTTCCCCATCACTGTGTATCTGAAATATCACCACTGTCATATCAAAACCTTTTTTCCATATTTTATACACCTTTTACATCTCATTTCACATCGAGAGATGAAAAGAATTGATACAAAATGGTCCAACATTACTTGGAATATATCATTACATCGCTACATATATACAGTGGTATGAAAAACTTTGGGCACCCCTGATAATTTTTATGATGCTCTTTTATAAATCATTGGTTGTTTGGATCAGCAATTTCAGTTAAATATATCATACAGCAGACGAACACAGTGATATTTGAGAAGTGAAATGAAGTTCATAGGATTTACAGAAAGTATGCAATAATTATTTAAATTAAATTAGGCAGGTGCATACATTTGGGCACCCCAACAGAAAAATTACATCAATATTTAGTAGATCTTCCTTTTGCAGAAATAACAGCCTCTAAACGCTTCCTATAGCTTCCAATGAGAGTCTGGATTCTGGTTGAAGGTTTGATGATTTCAGAGCATGGACAGCCTGCTTTAAATCACACCACAAATTTGTAATAATATTCAGGTCTGGGGACTGAGATGGCCATTCCAGAATGTTGTACTTGTTCCTCTGCATGAATGTTTTAGTAGATTTTGAGCAGTGGTTAGCGTCGTTGTCCTGTTGAAGTCCCCTGGCGCAACTTAACTTTGTCACTGATTCTTGAACATTGTTCTCAAGAATCTGCTGATATTGACTGGAATCCATGCGACCCTCAACTTTAACAAGATTCCCAGTACCTGCACTGGCCACACAGCACCACAGCATGATGGAACCGCCACCAAATTTGACTGTGGGTAGCAAGTGTTTGTCTTGGAATGCTGTGTTCTTTTTCCGCCATGCATACCACCCCTTATGTCCAAATAACTCTTATTTTAGTTTCATCAGTCCACAGCACCTCATTCCAAAATGAAGCTGACTTGTCCAAATGTGCTTTGGCATACCTCAAGCAACTCTGTTTGTGGTGTGTGTGCAGCTTCTCCTTGTGCAAAGTGCGCTGAATAGTTGAACAATGCACAGTGGCACCATCTGCAGCAAGATGATGTTGTAGGTCTTTGGAGCTGGTCTGTGGGTTGACTGTTCTCACCATCCTTAACCTCTGCCTATCTGAGATTTTGCTTGGCCTGTCACTTTGGTCCTTAACTAGAACTGTGCCTGTGATCTTCCATTTCCTCACTATGTTCCTCACAGTGGAAACTGACAGCTGAAATCTCTGAGATAGCTTTTTGCATCCTTCCCCTAAACCAGTCTATGTTTTCAGGTCATTTGAGAGTTGTTTTGAGGCTCCTATGTTGCCACTCTTCAGAGAAGATGCAAAGAGGAGAAAAACAATTGGCCACCTTAAACTTGTATATGTAGGTCAAGGGGCAATGAGCTTACAAAACAAATTTTGTGTTCAGATAATTAGTTCTAAAGGTATTCAAATCAATAAAACAACAAGGGTGCCCAAATTTATGCACTTACCTAATTTTGGTTAAATAATTATTGCACACTTTCTGTAAATCCTATAAACTTCATTTCACTTCTCACTTTCACGTCTGCTATATGATATGTTTAACTGAAATTGCTGATCTGAACAACCAATGATTTATGAAGGAAAATCATGAAAATTAACAGGGGTACTCAAACTTTTTCATACCACTGTATAAAAATAAATAAATATTATTCTAGAAAGTTAGCATTTGAGACAAACAAGGTTTTGGTATGACAGAATAGAATAGAATAGAATAGAATAGAGTTTGTCATTGTAACAAGTGCATAAAGAGACATACAGTACGTACAGTCCCTCCAGTACATAAAAAACACGAGAGAAAAAACAACACACTTTAAAAACCCCACAGTAAAAATACAAAAACCAAGAAAGCTCAAGACAACGAAACACTACATCTGAACAGGAGAATTACCTTCTTAACACATGATTAAGTGAGTCCTTACATAAAACTCAGCATGTTATAAGGCACTTAAGGCTTGTATTGATGTGGGATAAAAACTATTTTTAACACGATTTGTCTTTGTTTCAGCGGCTCTGAACCTTTTGTTTGACAGTAGCAGTTCAAACAAGCGATGACCAGGGTGTGATGTGTCCTTGGTGTGTCCTTGACAATGTTTTGGCCTCTTTGGAGGCACCATGACCATATTTATTCATAACATGCATGATATTTATTTTCACGTGCATAACAAGCACATTTAAATTTTGTCTTATTAATATTAATTTATTGTCAGTCATCTCACCTCTAATAGGTCCATGTGCTGTTACTGCAGACCAGCAGCATCAGTGTAAATGAAATGTGTAGACTCTGGCCATATGTCAGTCTCAGGGGAGGTTGAGAAAAGCTTAGAGCAGCAACCACCCCCCTCACTCTCCTCTCACAAAGACACACGAATACGTGTGCAGCACAGGCTGCTTTTACGTCAGAGTGTGTGTCATCGGAGACTTGTCTGTGGCTGTATACCCACTGCTGTGTTTTACTGCTGCATGCCTTATGATAATCATGGAAGGGTTGTGTTTAGGGAGCAGAGTGACGAAACTTGCGACTGAGCCATCACATTTTACTCCCTATGTTTCTCTTTAAGTGCAGTTTATATAGGAGAGCTCACAAAAGATGAATCACATGAATACTGAATCAGAAGCTGAATGTTGTGTTTCTCTGCTGTGTTGGTAGGATCTCTGGGCAGTCGTCGAGCTCAGGGCCGCTGTTTCTGTAACCTGGGTTATGCTCTGAGTGAGCTGGGAGAGCTGGAAGAAGCAGGAGAAAGTTACTTACATGCTCAACAAGCCTTCAAAGACAGTGGTGCGTATCTAAATATAGCCATGAAAAAATGATGTCTCAGTCATAATGACATATAAGGAACACCTCAGGTTTGGAACTGATGATTACCAGTGAATATTCTGGTGTATTTCCTGCTCTTACAATAAAAAGCTCAGCCCAACATATTTGTAAATGTGTAAACTTGACAGCAGGGATGACACAAAGGTTTACAGTGTGATTTTCTAGATTTACAAATGTGATACGATTTGTAATAACAATGTGGACACAGTGCACTGTTTTCATCAGTAAGATCTTATTTATTTATTTTGTAGAGAGCAGACAGCACTAAGACAGCCCTATTCCACAAACTCACGCTCTGACCCTTTGGGGGTCTGGCTACAGGGAGCCTGCTGCCTCCCAAATAGGTCCTCAGTCCACAATATACTCACACTGGCCACTTCATTAGGTACACATAGCTTGAATGTACACTCATTATTCATTTTAGACCCCACAAAGGACCACCACAGAGCAAGTATTATTTGGGTGGTGGATCATTCTCAGCACTGCACGGACACTGATGTGGTGGTGGTGTGTTAGTGTGTGTTTCACTGGTACGAGTGGATCAGACACAGTACACATGATCTCAAACTATTCAAATTTAAGTAAAACTATTCAGACTGTATCAACATTAAAACATAAAGGCTTGAAATATGTCACTGAGTGTAATGAATATAAAATATATGAACTTTTTGAATTAGATGATGAACACAAACACACTTTTTCCTAATATTAAATTTTTTGGAGATGTACTAGTATTTTTTTAATATTTATTTACAAAATTGTCCGCTGACTTCTGTTATAACTTTTTTTTTTGTCTGTGGAAGATGATTGAAAACAAAAAGATTATTTGTGGTAATCAACAGTCTGATACATGATGAAGAAGAGAGAGATTGGGTTTTAAAATATTAATTTTAACTCCTTAAATGACCACTGGACCAGACTGCACTAAGGATATCTCAGCCTGTTTGCACTGAAAACAGAATAATAAGCTATAGGATGCAATATGTCTGGGATTTTTACTCTTTCAATCTCTCTATTTTTCAATACATTTCTGTCTCCATCTTTTTGTCTTTCTTTCTTTTTTTGTAGATGACTCCTCAGGGCACTGGCAGGCATGTGAGGGTTTGGCTGGGATCCGAATGAGAATGAGAGACCCAGAGAAAGCCGTTCTCTACTACAAACAGGCCCTAGCACTGCTCTCTAAATGTAAGGTATGTTTACAAAATTCCCACCTCTGCCCCTAGGATTCCATTCTCCTGCTCAGTGTTGGTGTATACTAAAGCATGAATCAGTCCTGAGATGTCAGCCTGACTACAACTACCAGGGAAAGATTAAAACTCTTTAAATAATTTTTTATGGGAGCAGCTGGTAGGTTATCTTCTAGTACTAGAACTATAATAATTTATTTTTTTTATTTTAACCCAATTCTCCTCCAATGTAGTAGTAGCCAATCAACCCATCCATTCACTAGGACTCTACTAAACACTCCCTGACTCCTCCAATACATGTAAAGTAAGCAGCCACCTCTTTTTTCATTTCCAAATGCGACTGACATATCATCACCGGGCAACCTGAGGTGCTTGGAGGACAGTGCAATATTCCCAGCTCTGAAACATCAGCTAACAGACACATGAGCCAGCAGACATTACTCAGTAGTGATGGAAAGAGAGCGCCATCTACCCACCGAAAGAGAGCACGACCAATTTTGCTCTCTGAGGCCCCGACTGCTGATGGCAGAGCAGCATCACCGGGATTCAAACTTGCCATCCTCTGCTGTCTTAGTCTGCTGAGCCACGTAAACAAAACTTTTGAACTTCATCGCACATGTAATCATAAACAGTATTAAGGATATACATTCAGTCCTTGATTCAGTCCAATTCACCAGTTCAGGATTAGATTTTCTCACAATATTTGAACAAAACTTCAATAAAGAAAAAATGATGGTCATGTTATTTCACAACTTGGGAAGTGTGAATTATGATATGAACTTGATGTAGTTGGCGTAACTAATTCAATAAATATTCAGCATGATGCATTGTCACAGCATGATTCACATAGGTCCTATAACACCACATAACACCTAAAACACCATTTTTTCAAGCTCTATTTCTCTCTGTCGTCAGGGAGGACTTAAGTCTTCAGTGAGGCTCTGTGGCTATTTAAAAAAAGGTGAGGTAGATAAATTAACACGTCTCACTTTTTAATGCTGATGGAGTTCTCACCTGACTGACATCTAAAGCTTTTTACCTCCCCTGGTCAGAATACATTGCTGAGGACATCATTTTAATCTTGTACTGTTTATGTTCCTTTAAATATGGATACCTGTATGTCTTTTGTTGTTATCACTGAATAAGTCATTGTGTTTTTGCCTCTAGGATGTTTCTAGCTCTGTGCAGGAACGGCTGGTCAATAAGCTGAGTGAAGCTTTGCAGCTAAAGTTGGCTGGACAGCAGGTGAATTAATCTTCTCTGCAGTTCTTTGATCCAATTATAGCAGAAGTTTAGCACTGAATCATCATTTTTTGTCATAGAAATGTCAAGTGCACTGACATTCTGAAATGTCAGATGAGTTCTGAACATTTTGTTTTGGTACAACATATTTCCTTACAGAGAGGCCCACACACACGACGAGCCTTCCAGGAGAGGAACCTGCACAGGCAGCAGCTTCGGTAACACCACACAGCACTCATAAAGCTGGATTACATGTCCAGTGATTTATACTGTACTCAGAGTTCCTCTGTGTTGGCTACTGGAATGTAAATATGCCTTCATGCAAAAATCACATCATGGACCCGTGAAATAGACAATTTGCCATGAATTGCCATGAAAGGTTCATTACTGGAGACCCCTATAACACTCATCACGGCAGACTCTACCAAACACTTACTCTAGCATAACAACAGGAAACACTTTTTTTTTGTTTTTTTTTATAAAACTCTAACTGTATGCCAACATACGTTACTTCAGTGATGTCTGTAAATGATGGTAATTATCAGACTCACTCCAGGGGTTAGATCTCCTGTGAGGTATCAAGAGTTCTGCTTTTCTGCTGAAAATCTGCTTTTGGTCACAGTGCACCGATGAGCTGGAACTCACTAAAGCTGTTTTTAGAAGCGCAGAATTAGTTTAATATGTTCTATTGTCCTGTATGTATTTCTATTACTAGTGTTTTATTATTTTATACTTATTTGATCTGAGTTATTTATTTATTTAGTTATTTATTTTATTTATATTAATTTATATTTACTTTTATTGTTTTATTGACATGTTCTGTTAACTTCTAAACCATTTTTTCTGTATCAACTCAGCTACATTGTAAATGAGGGACACTCTCAATGTACTGCGAGTTTAAATAAACATTGATTAATTGATTGACTGATTAATTGATTGATTGATTGATTGAGTGATGGAAATTTTCAAATTAAAATCTGTTGTACCTTAAGCTCAAGTTCTAAAAATAATGTGCAAATTTTAAATTAATTCTCAAATGTAATGAAACTTCTGAATTAATTTTCCTCAGTTCAGTTTGTTGTGTCTCACCAAAACACAATGCTACAGTGTAATTACTTAGCTTCCTGACAGGGACCTTCTCTCACTAAAACTCTTTCCTTTGCAAGTCTTGTGACTTTGTTCTAACAGCTGCTGTGCTGGGCTTTATGATGATGAAGATAATGATGATGATGATGATGATGGTGACAGAGTCGCTGATCTGAAGGGAGCTATAAGCTTATGTTGTGCGTTGTCATTGTGTTCATGCAGAGATACAAGGACCACTGAGGAAACTCTGATCGAGCACAGAAGACGAAACATGAGCAGCAGCAACAGAGTTGAGAATCACTCTCAGGGTAAGATGTGATACTCTGTGGATGTGTTCTAAACAGAAATCTGTACTTTAGTCATGTAAATGTTTTAGAGAATACACAACAGAAATGATCATCTTATTCATGTATTTCTTAACTCTTTCATGCGTGAATGATGAAAGAAATCTGTCATGATTTCCCTCCAAAATGTTTTATCCGCCTTTCAATCTGATTAACATATGTCAGTCATTTTTGTTTACCATGTGTTTTGTTGCTCTTGCAGTTACTAAGCACCAGTGGGGCATGACAAGAGAAAGAAGCTGTCATGCAATTCTAACATTAAAACCAATACATATAGAAGATAATGACATTAACTGTCCATCATGCATGAAAGGGTTAATAACTGTGAAACAAATCCATCCATCCATCCATTATCACACCCGCTTAATCCCTATCAGGGTCGTGGTTAATCCCCTACCCCCTCACTGGGCGCAGGGCAGGGCATTACACTATTCAACTAAGCCCAGGACAGGGCGTTAAACAAATTGTTCACTCAAAATTCATATGTATGTATGTATATTTATAAACACAATACTAGTAGCCAATCAACCCACCCATCCTCCAGGACTCTCCCAATTGCTTATAATGCCCATGACTCTAAGAGGGTGAACACTAGCACATGTCTCCTCTGATACATGTAAAGTCAGTCACCACCTCTTTTCTATCTGCTGCCTTGTCACTGGGCAACCAACATGCTCAGAGGAAAGCGCAGGACCCCCAGCTCTGATACATCAGCTAACAGACACCTGAGCCAGTGGACATTACTTAGTAGTGATGGGGAGAGAGCACAGCCAATTTTACTCTCTGAGGCTCCAGCTGCCAATGGTGAGCCACATGATCAGGATTCAAACTCGCCATCCTCTGTCAAAAATCATATCTATGCATATTTATCACATTTATTTACATTTTTCCTCTTACTTCAGATGTCATCAGTCAGCCATGACATGTTTGGAGTCAAAATTGGAACTGGAGACGCAATGGTTGCTATCAAGTATTAAATCAGTAGTCACCTAAATATGTTTCTGCCCAAATACATTTCTAAAGCATCTCAAACCACATTAAAATCTTAAGGTCATAGACTAGTCAGTGTTGTTTAGGGTACAGGATGACTTTTGAGCTTGAATAAAACGTTTATGTATCTGCCATCTTAGATCCTCATCTCAGAGTAACTTGTGCTGATCTAGAATCTAGAGTCTGACTGTAGCATTGAAGTCATACTACATCCTAAAACACATCAGCTAGTCTTTGAGACCTTAAGATGTGGATGGAGATTGAAAGGTACTTAGGTAATCTATGTCAATGGAAGATACTGGGCTCAGTACGAACTCAAACATGTCTTGGCTGATATTCGGGTAAATTGGAAAAATGGTTGGCTGAACTGTTCATAGTTATTTAGTGTGATAATAGCACATTTCTCTTGTTTTCTGCTCTATGTAGAACTTACTAAAGAATGGAGGCCCACAGAAACATATGGAAACAGGAAAGCACATGATGACATGACGATGCCATCACGAGTAGCACAAACGGAACAACCTACTTACCTGACTGCACTACCAGAGGCCAATAGGTACATCCTCTCAATGTAGAAATGTTAGAGACTGATGTTGCATAGTCTCTTTGATTTGGGATGTGAATATTTCAGTTTGGAGAGATGTAGTTTATATTATATTAAACTCAAGCACACAACACCTCCTTACCTTTGTGTTTGTTAACAATAAACAACAGATTAGTTCATTCTTATATACTTCACAGGCACATTTTCAGTCCAGTAATATAAGTTACAATTAATTCCATTCCAAATTGCTTTAGCTTTAAATTACCCTAAAAAATAAATAATAAAACAATCTGGCAATCTTCTAAGAGTATAAGTCTACAGGTAAATGTACAGTTTCACTGAGCCATGCCGTCGTATTTGTCAGACAGTGTTCTTATGTAGCCTCTTTGATCTTCTGCCTAATTAACAGGGCTATTAGCAAAGATGTTTGAATCAGAATGGTGACGAAGGCTTTGTTCTAGCAAAACTGCCCAAGTCATTTAGAGGAATTTAGTCAGCCGCTGAATCCCACTTAGAATGAAACACTAACACTTGCTGCTGTGAAAGGGGAGCTGACACACCGTGGTGCTCACTGATAGTAACACAAAAGGCTTGGTTTAACAGAGAATAAGCTTTTTCTAATGTAAATGTTCTATCTGTGGCAGGAATCTGAATAACACATATGAGAAGCCTGATGTTAATCACCAGAATCCTACAGACTCCCAGCAGGAAGGTACACACACACACACACACACACACCACACCACATACATACCTGCTCATTCTATTATAATACAGATGAACTGAACATGTTTCCAAAACCACTCCAGCACAAATAAGCACGGACTCTACAAGACCTCTGAAGGTGCCCTGTGGTGTCTGGTACCAAATTATAACATCAAAATCCTTTAAATCCTGGATTTCTTGTGGATCGGGCTGTTACACACATCCCACAGATGCAGGGTTTGAGTAAGAGCTGGGCAATTTACAGGCCATTGTCAATATATTCTAAACATTATTGGATGCTCAAAGCATCCTTTGCAGTTCCTCCGCTTGCCAGTGGTGGAGCCCAAGGCAAAGTGTGGTTCTCTAAGGAACTCAAAATATTTTCCTTGAGGAACCCAGAACTGAAGCATGGTGCTTGATGGAACCCAATGATGTAATTAGAGGTTCCTGCAGGAGCTTCTAAACTAACAGTCCCTCAGCTAACCCCATTATATGGGAAGGTTCCTTTAGGCACCTAAAATGTATTTTTGTATATTGCAGGATATTCAAGACAGTTTTGCAGTTGATCTGCTGAATGGGAGCCACACAAAATCACACTGTTTTCAGTGATTCTCAGACCCAGTCATGTGGTCATGACAGTTTGCATTGTGACAGCATCACTGGGTTCTACATGCCTGGCCCTTTCTCTCACATCCAACATGAGACTAAGAGAACCAATAGTTTGTAATATATCCCAAACTTTGAAACATGTAACAAAATATTCAGCATTATTAAATTAATTTGTGAATAGTCAAAATGGTCATCAATATATGAAGAGTTGGTTTACAAAACCAGACATCCTGCAAAATGTTAACTTTACTGGAGAAGGTAAAAACGTACATTGATTTTAATGGAAGGCAGTGGAAGTCATTCTGGGCCGTTTCTGTCACAGTGACAGGCATTTTCACGTTATGACACTGAAAAATGACAAAAATGAGATCGACTTAGCAAAATAACTCGTCATATGCTCCAGTACGAGTTCAGGTTTATTTGAAAAGTGTGATTACATGTAACTGACATGTACACCTTTTTCTCTCACTATAGAGTCTGAAAGTTCTAAGCAGAAGCCGGCTGAGATGACTAGGTATGGAAGTTTTCATTGTCTGAGGTATTGTTATTGGCTAACCAGCTGTTGAGAGTTGATGGATGTTATCCTGTTTGTCTATTTTTAGTGAGCCGCTATTGCTGGAAAGCACAGAAACCTCATCTCCTACACAGCTTGACGGTGAAGAGGCCACACCTTTACACAGGAGATTAAAGTCCAGATTCTGCACAGTTATGTGACCTGTGTTTTGGCATATGTGGCTGTCCTTCATGCTGATGTTCAGATGAATAATCCATTATGTCACAATTATACTTCAAAAGCAGGTTTTGTAACCTTTTTTCATGGAGAAACTGAACTGCACCCTCTCTCACTGACCTGGAGAAAGAAGGACATGTGAAACTGTTATTAATATTGACTGAATCTGCTGATGCCATATGAAAATCTGATCTAGGCACAGTGCTGTCTGCATAGGAAAGATTTGCTGATTCTCTTGGCCTCATAGTATAAGCATCCATTAACACCTGCCACGAATGAGGAACAGATAACGTATCAATCAATGGCACAAATCAGACTGAACCTCCTGTCACATTTATCATAATCACTGAATGCTCCACATGTTAACATGGCAGTAATGTGCATAAGACTGATGGTGATATTGCCCTTATCTCAGTGTGCTGGTGTGGCTCCTGAGTTGGAACAATGTGCCAGCTTTAAGCAGCTTTACCATAAAATTTTAAATACCAGCCTTGCAGAAGCTGACTTTTCTGGGTTCAAATATTAATGCTTGTAAGACATTTGTATGTATAAATATATATTTTTACAATCAAGCCTATGTTGTTCAATCACCATTCTTAAAATTCTTTTTATAATGACTGTGACCTATTTATTAACTGATCTATTGTTATTTGTGCTTTTTGAACCAAAGAATATTAAAGTTATATAAAAGATAGACACATTTTTTGTGCTATTGTCATAAGTCATGTCAGCTAATTGTCTTTTTTCCATTATTTTTAGCACAGGACAGAAATATTCCTACACTACTAGTATCTCAAAAAATAGAATATTGTGGAAAAATGTGTGTTCATAATTTAATTCAGAAAGATAAACTTTCGTTTTATATTCATTCCATTTAAACATTTCAAGCTTTTTTTTGTTTTACTGGTGATCAGTATGACTTACACAAGGGTGAGTCAAAAATTATCTTCATTTTAATTATATTAAAACTTCTGTTGGATGCAATGTCTAACACTTTCTGTACATGGCCTCTGTCTATATAGCTGCTATGCAGGTTTGAACATGTTACTTCAGTTAATTTATGACTGCACTACAACAAATATGGCCGAAAGATGGACAAAATGTATTAAAAAGCAGATTAGGTCAAAAAATCATGTTTTTGTCTTTTCTGATTTCGTAGCTCACAAAAATCAGAAATCCAGAATCTCAACTGATTAGAATATTTAATTTGGAGTTTGAGTAAATTACTTTTCAAACACTACACATCACCATTAAAACCAAAAAGTCTTAAAATATGTCACTTTACATGTAATAAGCCTAAAATATGAACACTTTTCACCATATTGTAATATGTGGAGATGCAATAGTATCTGCTAATTGATTTGTTAGCCTACATAAGCATTTGTTGTGGGTTGTGAAATTGCTACATTAAGAGTATAAAGATGAAAGTTTTACAGAGGTCATCTGGAGTAATTATGTATTTGATATGTTGTTATTTGAGATATTTGTTTTGTATTTTTTTAAACATCAAAAAGCAGCATTCATGTAAATTGTGCTCAAATGTGAAATAAGGTGAACTTCTCCTTTAAGTAAGTGTTGAACTGAGTGTAATGTGTGCAGTGTGGGCACATGGTTGTGATCAGAATCTGATTTTTTGTCTATTTAGATTGTATCCAGATTGATTTGACATTCAAAAACTACATGAAAGCCGATTATTCTGCTAATCTGATCTAAGACACATTTGGAGGTGGTATGAAATGTCTCAGTCCAGATGCTCTGGTTGCTCAAATCAGATTTAGAAGTGTCTTTCACGTCACTCACAGCTCGACAAAGAAGCACGTCATACCTAGAGTGACGGAAGTGCGCAGATTTAAGAGTCCTAGGTTGCCAGGTCCTCTCCAGCCCACTGACAGAAAGCCACCCTATACACAAACTTAAAACTAGCCTAAAATACATATACACATTACACTTATATAGCGCCTTTCTAGACACCCAAGGATGCTTTACAATCGACACACTTCATATACACACACTCCAGCGAGAAGCGGCAGCCAGTCGCGCACAGCGTACTCTCAACCGGAAGCAACCATACACCTGGAGGACTGCATTGAGCACTAGTGGGATCACCCAGGACAGAGTGCCAACCATATCTGGGCATACACACATACATACAAACCGGATTCCAAAAAAGTTGGAACACTAAACAAATTGTGAATAAAAACTGAATGTAATGATGTAGAGATGCCAACATCTAATATTTTATTCAGAATAGAACACAAATCACAGATCAAAAGTTTAAACTGAGAGAATGTATCATTTTAAGGAAAAAATAT
>BRDA01031475.1:14127-30231 GCA_036984385.1 Crenuchus spilurus | reverse complement strand
AAAATCTCATCCGTTTCTGTCCTCATTCAGGGTGAATGAAGTGTTGATCCCGCTCACAGTGCTGATCTATGGGAACGATGCTTTAGAGTCCGTGTCGGCTCGCTGAGAGAGATAAAGTGAGCAGTCTGATCTTAGGTCAGTGGCGATTTTGAGATGCTTTATTTATGCGGGCCATGAAAAAAAAAAAAGAGCAAGAGCGCACTCTAAACCTGGATGCTCGCTGCATCATCAGTACATGTCAATGAGCTGAAAAATACCAGGTCAAAGCCCGTCTCAGATGCTGGGAGCAGGAGACAGATTTGGGCCAGTTGAGCTGGCTGATTTAGGTCAGGTATTAATAGGCAAAACTGAATGCTGCGAGTTAATGATAAATATTTCAGAGGAGTTTTCGTTACGAGACGAGTCATCACAAACACGGCTGCTGTAGGTGAAGGAGTGGAGTGTTCTCACGGCGAGAGCGAGGCAAGTGGGGTCACTCCTCAGGCTTTAATGGAAGGTCACCTTGCCGCGACTGCTAAAGTTTCCACGCAGCTCGGAAAGTGGGTCTGGCCCTGACGGGGGACGAAGATGGAGCGTGGCTCAGCAAATCCGCAGGCCCAGGAGATGGCGCTGAAGAAGGGAGGATGGGTGACGAAGAACACAATGCTGGGTAAACCTGAACCACCTGAGATGATGTCACTGAAAGGAGAACCGTGGTGCACTGACAAATATGACCAAGTATATTCAACGTGCACTATTTACTCCATTAAGATATTGTTCTTACGTCTGTATTGGCACATAACTGCCAATAACTACATTTTTCTGGAAGAGTAGAATGTTTGTGCCCGGTTGGTATTGGCAAGAGTGTTGATACGTCTCTAAATACAAGGTTAAGATTCAATATATTACAATATGTTGCAATAAGCAATGTGTGTTTACTTTGGAATGGCTGAAGCTCAATTACAACACTGCCATCTAGTGGTTGGGGGTTTAAACACAACACCAGATCTTCTGCCACCTGTGAAACAATTAAAATGTATGTTGTTTCTCTGTGAACTGATTTACGGGGAGAACTGATGCTCAATGGAGTCCTCCGGTAAGGTGGCTTGGTGGCATGTTCCCCTCTCAGCGCTGGGAAGTCCCCATCTGGGTGGAGTTTCCATGTCTTCCCCGTGTCTGTGTGGGAGTCTCCCCTTTCCTCCAACAGTCCAAAAACACTGAACTGACCTCTAAATGACCCTGCTGTGTGTGAATGAATGCATCTGTGTATGCCCAGATATGGTTCGGGTGATCCCCATAGTGCTCAAGGTGCATGGTCAGTTCTGGTTAAGAGGACGCTGTGAATTGGCTGCTGCTTCTTACTGGTGTGTGTGTTTTGATTGTAGAGCATCCTGGGATATCAGAAAGGCACTATATGTGTCTTTTTAGATTATATTTAGATTCGGTGGCATATATATATATATATATATACACACACATACACATACATACATACATATACATACATACACACACACACACACACACACACACACACACACACATACATATACATACATACATATACATACATACATATATACACATACACACACATATACACACACTATATATATATATATATATATATATATGCCACCGAATCTAAATATATTTGTAGATATTTGTGAGAGGAGCTTAAATAAGCAGAGACACTTTCCAGAGTGTGTCTCACAGCTGCAAATTTTTTCCCGAAAAATAACAAAATCTGTCATTCATATTATAATGACATGCTAATTCCAGACATACTACTTGAATACTGGCCATTGAATGTGTGGAATGCGAACAAAATAAAGAGCTCTCACCTTAATGTTCACACCTCTCTCATGAATATTCATTGTAAGGTGAGTGGCTGAGTGAAAACGGAGTGTCGCCTCACATTAGTTAAGCTTTAGCAATAAAACCACATACAATGTCTAAAAACTGTAATGAGCAGTGTGTAGCCAACACCTCTGTTTATTCAGTTCTGAGCTCAAAAGTCTTGACTTTAAATGTTTGGAGTGAGTTTTCACAATATATCAGCACATCTGAAAACAGGTTTTTGGAAAGTCTAAGTTTAGAGCAGATTTAATCAGAATATAGATTTATGACACTCTTACTGATTTGACACTGTTGTTGCTGAGCTTGCGCTGAACAAAAGTCTGTGTAACTTTGGGGAAAAACTCATTTTCGATGAGTGTAATTTGTTATTAAATATTCATAATATGAATTATTAAAAGTTTAAATATTTTTGTAAACTTTGCTTGAAATAATTGTTATTTGACATACGACTAAGTTGAGCAGATTTCATTGTGAATAATCAGTGCGTCCCTGCAGCACTAGTGCGTTTGGTGAGGTGAGAATACAGTAATCACACTCGGGGGTGGATTAAAACAACTCACCCAAGACTGCTAGCAAGAAGCAGCCTCCGAGCCCTTTAAAGCAAACGCTGTGTCTGAACCCAAAGTGAACCGATCACGCAACGCGTCTGACTGCAGCACATTTCCTTTGGAGATCAGTGCATATTTAATGAGCAGATCACCATCAACATGTTTCTCATGAACAACAAAGCAGCAAAAAAAGCACACGTTCTCCATGCTGGCTCGTTTTGTACACGTGCGAAAGTGCATGTACATGTGTACGCTTACCTTTTCTGTCCATCGTATTAATCATCAATGACTCGCATTTCCATCCTCACACCTGCTTTTTGATGTAAGTAGTTGTACATAGCTTTGTTTTTACCATCTTACCATGTTTAATCACAAATGTTTCGTTGAGATGAATGTTATGAATCATATTTTCAAGTGTTGGGACACCTCATTAACCGAGAGCTTATTCTGCTTCAGTTATGCAACTTTCTATTGTCCATTTTTTAATTTTTGCCAATTTTTATCCCCTTCCCAATGTAGTAGTAGCCAATTAACCCATCCCATCCACTAGGGGGCTCCCCCCCATCACTTTGCACTGTCCCTGACTCTAGGAGGATGAAGACAAGCACAAGCCTCCTCCGCTGCGTGTGATGTGGATACCACCTCTTTTTGAACTACCGTCACTGGGGAGCCAACACGCTTGGAGGAAAGCGCAGGATTCCCAGCTCTGAATGGACCAATCAGTAGACGCCTGAGTCAGCGGACATTACAATGTGAGAGTGATGGAGAGAGACAGCGCCATCTACCCGCCCAGAGAGAGCACTGCCAATTTTGCTCTCTTGGGCCCCGACTGTTGATGGCCAACAGCATGACCGGGATTCAAACTCACGATCCTCTGGTCATAGTGTCAGCGTCTTAGCCTGCTGAGTCACCCAAGGAAGACTTTTGACGAGATCTTGGAACACTGCTGAGAGATTTTGATGACCCTTTTTGATTGGCAGTACATGTCAACATTAAGTAGCTGAATGCATTCATTAGAAGGCGTGTCCACACCTTTGGACATGTAGTGTATCAGACACCGACATATTTTATGTGGTATACGAAGGCAAAAACAGCCAACAAACCCTCAATAATTACAAATCGCTGCTGTTTCTGAGAACTGATACTGAATAAACAGTGTTCTAATACTTTTGTACAGCCCTAATTATCTAAATGAACTTTTATTTCCAGCCTAAACGCAGCAGACCTATAAAAAAACAAAAGTACCAAAGTCTCACCACATCCAGGTCTTAATTAAGGTCACACAAACATATTTACGAGAGTCAGTGTCAAGAACACAGATTCTAGGTCAGCGCTCATACACTTGGCACACATCATGTCAAGCCAGCACCCCCTCCTCCATTTCTGACCTATTTTTTGGCAAAATTTAATTGGACAAAGGCCATTTTGGGCTTTTTTTTTTGCAATTTGACAGGCTTCTACAGGCCGTTGCCCATGCGGTACCTTAATTTCAGGACCAGGTTTGTCTAGACAAACTATACATAGACTACAAGGAGGAGACATGAAAGGAAGACCAGGTGAGAAAAAGAAAGATGGGACGAA
The DNA here is from genome assembly GCA_036984385.1 of Crenuchus spilurus. NCBI lineage: Eukaryota > Metazoa > Chordata > Actinopteri > Characiformes > Crenuchidae > Crenuchus > Crenuchus spilurus. Next base: position 26,263 of record BRDA01031475.1, on the reverse strand, counting down.
TGAATGAATAGTAAATAATGTACGAGTTACTGTGTAAAGGACAGAAAACGGATGGATCAGTCACTGATGTTCCTCTGTAGTCATATGACAGTCAGGTAGACATCAGCCAACTGCATCACTAAGACCAACAGCAGCAGAAGGTTTGGGCTAATAAACGATGCCATCGATAATGGTTGACAGACATCACAATGTTGAGCCAGTATCATGATGCCAGTCCTCCCTTCCACACCACCAGTGGGTGCGTCATTCCTCTGATGTTCAAGCTTTCCTGGCATGTTTCTGTGACTCCGGCTTTGAGTTTTACTGACTTTCTTCACTCACAGCCTGGAACGTTGGCTGGTCTCGTCTTGCTCTTATTTATTTGATGATGAACAAAGACTTTCAGTGAAGAAGTCATCAAGTTTTCAACAAATAATGAACCACGTGTTCTATATTTTAAGCTTAAAAATAAAATATATATATAAAAAAAATGCATACATTTAAAAATTTATATTTTATATATAAAATCTTTGTATCATTTTGTATAACTAAAATGCATTTTTATAATAAATAAAACATTATTATTATGTAAATATTTTATTATTATTATTATTATGTAAATATTTTATTATTATTATTATTATTATTATGTAAATATTTTATTATTATTATTATGTAAATATTTTATTATTATTATTATGTAAATATTTTATTATTATTATTATTATTATTATTATTATTACTACTACTATTATTATCACTAATGTTACACTTTTACAGCGACTTTCTCAAACCCAAGGATGCTTTACAATCAACACAATCCATTTACACACACTTAGCCACACACACCGGTGAGAAGTGGCAGCCAATCGTGCACAGTGTACTCTCAACCGGAAGCGACCGTCCACCTGGAGGGCTGCATCGAGCACTAGGGGATCACCCAGTACAGAGTGCCAACCATATCTGGGCAAACATACATACATACACATTTATACACACACCAGGGTAATTTTTTTAAAGTAGTCAATCTGCCTGATCTCCATGTTTTTGGACTGTGGGAGGAAACCGGAGACCCCGGAGGAAACCCACGCAGACACGGGGAGAACATGGAACCTCCACTCAGATGTGGACTCGAACCCAAGACCTCAGCGCTGAGAGGCGAACGTGCTAACCACTAAACCACCGTGCCGTAATCATAATAATCATTATTATTATTATTTAAATTACAGAAAATACTACTACCACCACCAGCACTACTACTACAGCTAGCTTGTAAAGAAATGGCGATTATTAAGTAATTAGGAGTAATAGTCATTAAAATGCGTAGTTTCTAAAACTGTAGTACCTTTGTAAGACTACCACCACACCCCCAACGCTACAAAGTATGTCTCCATGTTGACATTGTCATATTCCAGTTAAGTAGACATCACCCAACCTTAACAGCAGCCATGCTGAAAAATAGAAACCAGTAAAATACCTCTAAAAAGGTTTTAACCTGTTTCTACAGGTCAGTAATGGGGTTTAGTGGTTTTCTTTGACATTAAATGTAAAGGTTACTAATGGTTTCATGAGTGAACTGTGTCCATGCCGTTATCCCTAACCTTCTGTACAGTACTAAGGGAATTCTGCTGATTGTTCTGGTAGAGCAGAACCACGTTTTAGGCTCATTAGATTCTTCCACACTTCCTGGCTTGCTGATCTCTGGTGTCAGATCACGAGTGACAGTTATTTTAATGCAGCGAATCAGAATGTGTCATCTGAAAATAAACCATTAGAATGTGTTAAGTGGTTGCCAGCATGATGGGCAGTAGGAATATTAATGAGACCAATGACTGTCCTCTACATTCATAGAGAAACTTACATGAACATTGAAAAGGGTGCCTGAAGCCCAGCTCGGCTCATCTATAAAATATAAAAATGACTTTACAGCATAAATCCTGAGGAGAATACACGATAATTCATGAGACCTTCTCATGAAATTAATTAAAACTAATGATACAACTACACTAAGAACCAGCCTTTCGGTCATTTATTTTCAAAGGCTACTCATGAATTTTCATAGTGTGAGCTATCTGCACACCACAAGCTGGCGGTTCTTTCTTAAGTGGAGCTTTGAGAGCTCATGGTAGCCTTGCAGGATCCATTACATGTTAAACCATTAGCTCAGTGAGATAAAAGCACAAAAGGAGGTAGTGTGGAGAGCACAGAAAAAAAGGTGCATCAACATTGCAAGAACGTAAATAAAGAGGATCAACATTCCGAGAACATAGACGTTAGTGTATTGTTAGTGTTAGTAAGACGATAAGAGGCGGCGAGCGCGACGTGGCAGGGACGCAGAGGCGACGTGGCAGGGACGCAGAGGCGACGTGGCAGGGACGCAGAGGCGACGTGGCAGGGACGCAGAGACGACGTGGCAGGGACGCAGAGACGACGTGGCACGGACGCAGAGACGACGTGGCACGGACGCAGAGACGACGAGCGCGACGTGGCACGGACGCAGAGACGACGAGCGCGACGTGGCACGGACGCAGAGACGACGAGCGCGACGTGGCACGGACGCAGAGACGACGGTGAAGTTGGCCCAACTGGCATATGACCATGTCTATTGGAACTGCAATGGACAATGACGGTGGGGGGTTTGGTGTAGCAGTAGGTGTGTAACATTCATTACTATTCCTAATTTTTGCACATTTGTGCACATTCACAGTCCATCCGTCCCTCCTCACTTCACTTATTTTTCCTTCATATAGCCTATACATACCAGTTGTAGTGACGAAATAATGGTGTCAACAAACTCTGTACCCCACATGTCAAAACCAGTCAGGGTCAAAAATGAGGACTTTCTCTGTATATGCTCTAAACTTTCTGTGTTGAACGGACGCAGAGACGACGAGCGCGACGTGGCACGGGCGCAGAGCGCGACGTGGCACGGGCGCAGAGCGCGACGTGGCACGGGCGCAGAGCGCGACGTGGCACGGGCGCAGAGACGACGAGCGCGACGTGGCACGGACGCAGAGCGTGACGTGACGTCGCAAGGAGGTAGATCAGTATTCATTTTGCAAGGACGTAGACAATGTTGTCACAGTGTAAACTTGCTTCTGGAAGCAACTTCAGGGGGTTCCTCCTTGCTTGGGGATCCAGGCCTTTCTACCATTCTTTCTAAGGCTCTAATCTAAAAGTGCTGAGAGTTCTGTTCCCTTTAAAAAGCTCCATTTTATTAAGCTTTATATGAGAGTGAGAGAGTGATGGAGAGGGAGCGATGGTGGGAGGTTTACATAACTCAGAGCAGACTCCACCACAGTGCTCCAGTGGCAAGCTCATACAAGCAGAGCCTTGCTGGACTTGGGCTCCAGCTAGAACAGTGAGGGGGCTGCACTGTAGTCCCAGCTGAACAAGATGTACAAAACACACACTCTTCAAATGTTCCTGAACAAAGAGCATCATTAGCTCATCCAGATCACTTTCTTGTTAACTGGTATATAATGATAACACACAATTACGTTGTACACTGCAAGACAATATGAGATTATGAATCAAACGTGCGATAAGTCATAATAGGAGAGCTGGCAGGTGGTTTCTTTAACAATTTTTGTCAGCGTTGCTAAATTTATCACCCATCCCAGTCCTCGTGTGCTACATCTGCCAGCCTAATTGCAGGAGCTAATTGGAATCCGAGGCCGGCAGGCACTTTCGACTGAGCTGGGTTATTCCTGACGCTGTAAGGGGGGCAAGCATAACACTTCTACATCTGTGACACGGCAAGAAAACTAAAGAGAGAGAGACTGAAAGAGACATACTGTACATGTGAAATAGCAAATAAACAACTCGTACATCTAGGATTGTACTGGAAAGATGTGGCGGCTATACGTACAACGATATAGAGGTTCCAATTCAATATACTGCAAGACTAGAGACACACACAGTTGTTTTACATAATTTTGGTAAAACTGTCAGAGGTGCACCCTTACACTATACGTTCCCATTGGAGTGGAAGAGTCTAATGGCTGAAGACAACACTGCCATCTAGTGTTTGGGGGTTTAAACAACAAAATGAACCACTGTCTGCATGCAAACTGTTATTTAAAGGAGAATCGATACACTTTCACACTCTGGTCTGATACGATAACCAATAATTAAATGGTGACCAATATTTACATAATATTAATTATTTTAAAATGCATTCTTATAATATTGTGAGACATTTTGGATACATTTGACATGAATTAGCACTCCTCAAGTCATTCACATAGGTTATTAAAATAAGAATTCCTTAAAAATGTTAAAATTAATTAAAAATTGAAATTTTTGGATTATACAAATCTAGATAACTTAAGTGTAAGTAAAAAAAAAAAAAAAGTATAGAAAAAAATGTTTCCTGTAGAATTCATGTTATATTTATGGTCATCAACGGTCATTACAGGGAGCGATCAATTGAAGGCACTGTGGGGTCTAGAAGAAGGGAAATTCCCACTCCTGGTACCGGGCACTACACAAACCTCCACATATGCAATCACATCTTTTTGTACACAAAAATATACAATTATTTGCCATAACATGTGACAACTATAACTATAACTATATATATATGAAAAATATTACTATTGGAAATTATATTGTGCACCATTAATCATGATAATTCTGATACTTACAATACCAAATTGATACTCTGGCTATAAATAAACATCACTCATTGATTTTAATGCCAAATGTTTGAGAGAACACATTTCTAGAGCTCTGGTCTTAAATTCTCTCTGGAGCTCATTAGAACCATCACTGTGCCATTACACTTCTACTTTAGACAACACTGTATATAGTGATGTAATATATTCAGTAACTGAAATTATTCAGCTGAAAATGGAAAAAAGAACATCTAGTAAAAAGACAAATTTGTATGTTTAGGGTTTTAATGACACAGGGTTTCTCTCACCAGTTAACAAAACATTCACCAGCATAGTTACAGTTTGCTGCTGAAATGGAAGACAACAAACTACAAGCACAACCTTTACTAAACTACACTTGTTATAATGAAGTCAGAATACAGCCGCTTAGCTTTGTGTTTGTGCTTGTCCTGCTGCAGTGTTAGGGAGCGTCTCACAATTAGCAGAAGAAATGTGAAGTGTTTCAGTGTCTGTAGCCAATGACACTCACATTAAACACACAAAACATCCATGTGACTTATATCATTCATTTTAGACATTTTCATCATTTTATTAAATATTAGCAATAATGTAACATCTTCATACATATTCATATATTACTTTTTAACAATTAATTTAACTAATGTTATTAAAACTAATGATGTCAAACCAACTTATTAAAATACAGACATTCATTCCAGACTAGACTTATTTTTGGGAAATAGTTTAAACAAAGAACTGTTCAGTATTCAGCCAAATGTTTAATTTTGCTGAGTTTCATCCAAAAATTTACATTTTGGTGCATCCCATACAAAAAATATCTTCTGAAGTAGATGTCTAATGTAAGGGGTGACCCAAAATGTTTGACCAGTAGTGTCAAAAAGTACAAGGAAGCTACATTTTGACTATGTAATGTCATCATGTGATTACCATTTGCTGCGTTATCTTAAAGTCGTGTAAACAGTCACATCACAATAGTAAAAATAACGAACGTTGAAGAGCTACAATGGCCTTCTATAAGCAGCGCATAGACGTCAATCAATGTAGACCCAATGGCCCATGTTTATCTCCAGCAATGTGTTTATCTGTGTCAGAACAGACAGACTCATGATACGCCGCAGATAAAGAACACAGTGTGCCTTTGTTGGTATCACCTGTGAAGGACAAACGAAACAAACCCGACAGGCTGCAAGCAGGCTGGAAGCAAGAATTCTGACTAAGCTTGTGCAACAATATTCCCACCAGCAATAAAGCAGAGGTATTTTCATCCGACTGCTGCAGAGGAAATGAATTCTACAAGAAAAAAAAAAGCCATAAAAGCTCGACTGATATCAGAAGCTCTGAGCTTAAAACCAGAGAAGGTGGGTTATCTAATTAAAGTCTATGTTAATGTGCTTTGAGCAGGTGTTTTTGCATTAGATCTCTTCACCGGAGCTGCTGGCAGACTCTTCGAGCTAAACATCATTTGGTATCCGATTAATAAACAACCACCTCCAAGTATCTGAGGGTCTTCCAATTTCAAAATGTGAAGGTCTGCTCATGTGTTTACGCCAGCTGTTTTAACACTTCTCCAAAATGACTCGAAGTGTTGGCGTGATGCGTGCAGGAATGTCATCTCTTGGTTTTTAAGTCGTTGGTATGAGGGTTGGGTGAAGTCTGCCCAACTGGCACATGACCATGTCTATTGGAATTGCAATGGACAATGACGGTGGGGGGTTTGGTGTAGCAGTAGGTGTGTAACATTCATTACTATTCCTAAATTTTTGCACATTTGTGCACATTCACAGTCCATCCGTCCCTCCTCACTTCACTTATTTTTCCTTCATATAGCCTATACATACCAATTGTAGTGACAAAATAATGGTGTCAACAAACTCTGTACCCCACATGTCAAAACCAGTCAGGGTCAAAAATGAGGACTTTCACTGTATATGCTCTAAACTTGTCATTATGTGTTGAAAACTAGATGTTATTGATATTTGTTGTGCTTCTTAAAGGGCAATATAGGCAAGACAACAGTTAGCCAGCTAGCCTGTTAGAATTAGCGCCTATGTACTGTTCTTCAAACAAACGTGTAAGCAGATGTGTTGCCTAACATTTCCAACAATGGGTGAAAAACCTGAAAGTTGAAGTCAGAGATGTGCCAGGAAAGCTAAAATGTCTGTTTTCTGAAATGAGGAATGAAACCCTTGCTGTTTGGACAGGAAGTGGCATCATAACGATGACGCAACATAGAGATGTCTGTCAGCCATTGATGATTGTTGTCCATCAACTCAAGTGAAGTTTGTATAAAGCTAAATCATGTCATTTGGAGCATGTTAGCATCGTCCATCCAAACAACATTCAAAAGAAATTTACTATCTACGTCTGCACAGATATAGATACTGTAACAGTTAACAAATCTGTCTCATAACAAATCCGTCAATAGTGAATACTGAAACAATTTAAGGAATCTGAAGCATTTTGGAATGATGTGCATCCGTGCCAGTAGATGGAAATTGAAACCATGCAAGACATTGGTGATCAAGCATTCATGCATACCATTTGTAGTGATGTAATGGTGTCGACAAACTTCATTGTAGGCTGCAGAAAACAGTAAAAATGAAGACTTTCACTGTATATGCTTTAGACTTTCTGAAACATGATTCATTACTTGTTGAAAACTAGATATTTTTTTTACCGTTTAAGGGTAATATAGGCAAGTCCATAGTTAGCGAGCTAGCCTGTTAGCATTAGTGCCAAATTCTTCAAGACAAAGCAGTCTTACTAAAACAAACGTGTAAACAGAGATGTGTTTGAAGAAGAGGAAGCGTAACGTTCCCAACAATGGAAAAAAAATGAAAATCAGAGTCACAGAGACAGTAGGCAGTCATGTAATTTTAAACACGTTAGCATCGCTGTCTTGCATCAATTCAAACAACACCGCTAAGAAATGTATTAGCTAGAGGTGCACAGATATATATACTGTATCAGTTCTGGCAACAAATCTGTTAATACAGAATATTGAAACAACAAGAAGGGGGGAAAAATGAATGAAACCCTTGCTGTGGACAGGAAATGGCAATATAATACTTATATACTGTATCAGTTAGCAAGCTAGCCTGTTAGCATTAGCGCCTACTTCACTGCAAAGCAGTCTTACTAAAACAAATGTGTTTAAGCAGATATATATGCTCTAAGAAGAGGTGGCCTAATGTTCAACAATGGAAATTCAGTCACATAATCAGTCATGTAATTTGTAGCACATTAGCGTATATCATTGCTAGGACATTTTGCTATCTATGAGGGCACAGATATAAATACTGTCACAGTTTTGGCACCAAATCTAGTAGTAGAGAATATTGAAACACTGTAAGCAATTTGAAGTACTATGATGTGATGTGTTTAAGTTAATGCTAGCCCAGGCTGTTACCAAAAGAGTGAACATTGCGATACAATACAAGAACCATCTTAGCCTTTAGCATAATGGACACTAGCCCATCCTGCGGTGCACCAGCCTGATGTTCCCATTAAGACAGCATGAATGACCAATACTGGCTAAACTCCAACAGCCTGAATGTATACAATGGCCACTGATATCATCTCAAATACTGTACTTCTGTACTAGATCTAGACTCCATGTTACATCCAAGCAAGGTTCATCACGTACTGAAGCAATCTTGATGCCTACAAGAACATGCAACCCAAAATACCATCGTCAATGGATTTTCAGTCACAGATGGAGAGCATCAGGTGTTGCATAGTCAACACCACCACATCTGTACTGAGAAGCCAGCGATGGCTGTGGCTAATCTGAGGCCGCAGGAGAACATTACAACTTTAGCAGTCAAATAAATCCTGGAGAGGATAAGAGACCAAGGAGAGCATGCAAGGCTTTTCCCAGCAGGAGTTCACAGGACATTAGCTATAAATTCTCCTCCCTCACATCGACAGCCAACAAAACCTCCATCTTCAGCAGGCTTTGGGCCAAAGTGCTCGAGATAACCTGCTTGTTTTGTGTCAGGATCCCATTCAGCCCGTTTAAAAAAGGGTTCTTCAGGACTACTCCCTCTTCTTTCTTTGGCTCAGTGCCTTTTGCTGATCCCCTGGGCAGAACAATGGTATTTTTGGTCCACCACCATCTCCACCACTTGGGATGTGATTTTCTGCATGGTTTAATGAATGATCCGGGCAACATTGATGCATTAATTGAATGCAGCAAGCCCCAAGCAGATGGAGAGCATGTGTGCAATCAGGAGAAAAGTGCACAAAGTATGGCAACAGCGCAACATCGGGCCTTCTGCTCCTCTACCCCCAATCTGGCTCCATGACTCGATTTCATTAAGGCAGTAAAGAGGTATATTCTCTCTAGCTCTCTGGGTGAAGCCGAGGCCTGGAAGCTGGCTAGCACCCAATGTGTCGTCCTAAAGATGATTTTATTTTCAGTTGGTCATAAGACCAGCCTCAGGAACCAGGAGCATGAACTAACAAACGGGTCATTATGTACACCGGCTCAAACACATTGTCGCGAATTATAAGAGAAATGCTAGTGTAGAAGATATAAATATTATATATACACACACATCCGTGAAAGCAGTGAGGCCAGAGGGGCGATACGTCTTTAGTTACGTTCACATTACCAGGCTGAAGTGACTCGCAGATTTCATGTCTTGTTGCTTGTACACGTGTGTGTAGTGGGTGAGGCAGCGTTGGCTTCCCTCGTTTACTCACGTCGCTGTAAAAACAGTAAAAGCAGCCAGCTGGCATTTATTCACCTTCTTCACCTGATCATGTACAGTCCAGCACCTGTTTACTGTCCTCCTGAGCTAAACACCATCACACATCAGCTACTAACACCTCTTTACTAACATCAGTCTCACTAATACAGGGTTACCAGATCCCCTAATACTCCATCACACATCAGCTACTAACACCTCTGTTTTACTAACATCAGTCTCACTAATACAGGGTTACCAGATCCTCTAATACTCCATCACACATCAGCTACTAACATCTCTGTTTACTAACATCAGTCTCACTAATACAGGGTTACCAGATCCTCTAATACTCCATCACACATCAGCTACTAACATCTCTGTTTACTAACATCAGTCTCACTAATAAAGGGTTGCCAGATCCCCCAAATATCCTACCGATTTTGTAACAGAAACTAGCCCAAAATCATAAGTGACACATTTCAATGAGGTATAAAACGTAAATCTTCTTCAAATCTTACTTTCTCGTTAAATTTCATCTTTTATGTAGTGCAAAAACCCCGCAAACCACCAACTCGGAAGTTTTACCAGGGACTGTATTTTTGCGAACCTGGCAACCCTGCACAAAGGTGATGCTTTTTGCTGCCGACGTGTATTAACGTATCAATGTGCGCATGCAAGTCGTGTCGGGGACAAATTTTGCTCGCTTACATTTGTGAACCGTTAAATCTGATCTGAGCACTGTGGCTTGTAATGTGAACGTAACCAATGTGGAGGCCATGCAATGTAGCTGAACCTGCCAACACTGCCCCCAAGTGGACAAAAAATAACCTTACACCTGCTTTTTGTTGTAAGTAGTTGTAAACAGCTTCATTTGATCTCATCTGCCATCATATTTACAGCCTGCACAATTTAATGCACTTACTCTTTATTTACTGAGTTTAACAGCCTGTTATATTAACTATAAATATTATTTCTTCCTTGAATTAATTTTTATGGGAAAATCACAAAAATGTGTAATTTGCACAAGACTGTAAAGTCAAAATCAGTACGACCCAAATAGCCCAAGCATTCCACGGGTTAAGCTACTATGTAGGAAATATGAAAAGATGTTTATGTTGTAGTCCAGTCCCAATTCAGTTGTGGTGCTATTTGGGTGGGCGGAGTCAAAAAATGATTACATAAATATCGTAATCTGTTGTTCTTATTACTAATATTTACATAAGCAGGTTGTTGCCCATGTACATCCCTCGTCTCCACCAGCACTGTGTTTACGATGTTTACTAATTACTAAGTTAATGAAGAGTTGACTAATTACCCCAGTAAAGTGCATTTACACCTTTAACTCTGTACAGGCTAAAACACACATCTTCTAGTCTAAATAACAACCTTGGTTGAAGTATAACCTCCACAAGCAGATGTTCTTTGCTACATCCCACCCCCCACCACCACCCAAACATCTCTGACCACATCCTGCACTCAGTCCAGTCTTTAGTCCTTCAGCAATTCACTTTCAAAAGACATCCAAACACACAGCCCCGTGCCAAGCCACTTAGGCTTCTCAGATCCTGTGAAGGGCACTCGTGGAAGCCGCTCATTACACGCAGGAATGCCCAGAATGCACTGCACAAGGATCACCTCTGCCTTCACGTGTTGGGGGATGGGGGGGGGGGGTTAGTACAGCCCGGCTTGTTTTCGGACACGCCTGCCAAGCTAACCTCGCTGCCAAGGCCTCAGTTCACACTGTTGCTCATCAGCCAGCGACCGCAACCTTGCATTCTGGGACATGTGACCTGAAACGGACCTCCGAGAACTCGTCATGTTCAAAAGACAAAAGATCAGCAAGCCTCGGCCATTTAGTCCAGGCCGCGAGACGCTCCGTCAGCCTGACCAGAAGAAAGACATCACGCAGTCACAAGACTGTAAACAAGCTATAATCAGGAGTCTAAGCTTAACACACAGCTGCAATGTTTACTGTTAGAGTTTAGTCACAGAGTAACAGACGTTATAAGTCATATTACTAAACTGTGTAATTACTGTTATTGTAGTTTGCAACTTTTGTTACATTAGAGTCATAATGAAGTGTGTACAGTCGTGTACACTCAGTCGTATGCAATACACACACACACACACACACACACATTATGGTGGATCTTATTTTTTAACTCGTTAAAATTTAAAATTGTTCCTCTATTACATAAAACCATATTTTGACAATATTAGGGCTTCTCGTTAATATTTACTGGTCGCTCAATCAGACTAAAGTTTTACAGTTTTTGTTAAATTCTACATCAAATGGCACAGAACAACGGAAAGATCGAAACCTCCCGTCTCTCTTCCATTAGAATGTTCCAATCTCAAACCTGGTATTTATGACTTTTTGGACACCACTAGTTTATTCTTAATAACTCAGCCAATGACCAGCATATTTAATGAGTTAAATTGTATGACTTTTATGTTGAAAATGGTGCTTTGCAAAGTTTGGCAATTTCATCATAACTGTGTATTTACAGGCAAGCTGTGAAGTAAACACAATGGCAACAATTGCAAATACAGTGGTAACCCTACTTACGAGTTTAATCCGTGCAGGAGCCGAGCTCGTTAGCTGGTTAGCCGAGGACGTGCCTAATTTGAGCATTCATCCCAATGGTGACATAAACGTTAACAACGGTAACACAAATGAAGTGTCGAACGGACATTTATGTGTCAATACTACTTTAACGGTTTGAAACGTTTCGTGGTAAAAGTTGTATTTTCAGTATGTTAAATTGAGTAATTTATACGACCAGTAACCGACTCAATAATTCTTATTTGATCACCACAGGT
>BRDA01031475.1:0-14117 GCA_036984385.1 Crenuchus spilurus | reverse complement strand
AAAACATAAACGAGATGACGGTGCTCGTGTAGGCTGGCGGCTAAGGAGGACAGGAGGACGGGTGTACGTGTATGGCATGGTTACACTTATCATATGAAAAGTAAAAGTAAAATGTATCTAACTTTCTTGTTCACTACCTTTTGCTGTCTTTGTGTCACTTTCACTAGCACTTTCACTTTCACTGGACAGCAGTCAAAGGTAATGACTGATCTCTTCTTCTACACTAACATCTAGAGGATGCTATGATCGCCGCGCCCCTAGTGGTTGGCATACTTGAACAACTCGAGATCTCAACTCGTTACCTGGAATACTCGTTAGTAGGGATGCTTGTAAGTAGGGTTACCACTGTATACCTGCTGCTGATCTGCTGTAACAGAGTTAACAGGTTCAAAACTCCCATCAGTTTGAATAGCACTTGGCTTCTTTCTAGAACTAAATAAAATGGTTCGAGAAGCATCAGATGTTGCAGTGCAGATTTGCCTATTTTGGAATAAAGCTAGAATTCCCATAAGAGACAAACAGAACGGTCAGAAAAAACTGGGAAAAATCTTTGAAAAGTGGAGACTTCTGATGACAAACAAAGGAAGGCACAAAATAAAAAGGAAGCATTGCAGCACTTACTGTTGTTGTATTGTTAAAGGTTATATTAAACAGTGCTATGCTTTGGTCATTTTTAAAACGTTTGACTAGGTTTAATATTTCGCACTCAGTTCAATAAAGTTATGATCAAACTTTGAGCTACCTCTAAATATTATCATAGGACTCAAATTTTACCAAATTTTTTTAATCTATTAAAGATACACACTACAGCCAAACGTTTTACAACACCCCACTCTGAAATGCAAACATAGGAGTTAAATAAGACATCATAAAATTAATTTATAGACCAAAATGTGTCTAAACTTTGGACACAAAGTCGCACCTTTGTCAGATATAACAGCTGAACACACTCCTGACATTCTTTCTACAATAGACATCAAACATTCTTCACACAGTTCTTCACTAATCTGCTGCAGAACGTCACATAAATGTTGACACTTGTAGGTTTGCTTTGCTTTTTAATTCATCCCAAATCAGCTGGATGGGGTTTAAGTCTGGAGACTGTGCTCCCTCCATGTTTTCAAGCTGACCATCTTGTTGTTTTTTCCTGAGGTAGTTCTGGCACAGCTTGGACTGATGTTTTGGGTCTTTATCTCACTGTAGGATGAACCTGACCAACTAGGCGCCTACCTGAGGGTACTGCATGGCACTGTGGTAGTTGTGGTGGCTCAGGGGCCCTTTGTATCACTTCAAGCTATTCATTGGACAAAAAATGATGGGAAATTCTGGGGTGTTCTAAAACTTTTGGCTAGTGTGGACAGAAATGTGTCCTGTGGTATCAAACGCAAAGTGAAAGTGCTCGGACAACAGTGAACATTTGTCAGAATTAAACAGAACTATCTGAACAATTTTGAGACGAAACTTGTCCTGAGGGAGGCTGCGGTCACATGACTCGATTTGCCATAACTAAAATCAGGACACGGTGTCATGCCTTTGAGCCACAAAATGTACTTCTATTCCTCCACTTTCAGAAATGAATGGATGAGAACAGAAGAAACGTTTGCATGCTTTTCTTTTTCAGGCATCAACGTCAGAATTTACTGAACTACGCCAAAGACAGTCACACCGCAGGACAATTCTGGGTTTTGGCTCAAATGATTAAAAATTGAATAACAAAGCAGCTTTTATAACAAAAGATCCATGTAAAATAAACACGTATAACTGTTTTCTGCATTTTAAATGAAGCTAAAACTAATTCTAAATCACTTATCTTAAAAATCACCTCAACAGCCCAATGACATTGTCCATTGAAGCTGATTTTTTTATATAATTCTGCCTTTTAAAAGACTTTTGGTTTGATTAATCATAAGATTACTCACCAACTATTACAATAGATGTTGAGACAGCCATTGTCATGTACACACATACAAACTCACACTAGTCTGAAATCCTAAATTATATGAAGCGTCATAATCAATCCCCCAAAATGAAAGACAATGTGCTAATAATTTCTTCAGATAACTAGTCATTTTAACTCTTTATTTCTAAAAATCAGCCTCTGAATGAGCAGAAGAAACATTTATTTAATGTTAGACGATGTCAAAAGCTCAATTTTCTTTTTAGAAAAGCTGCACAACTTAATCCTCAAATGTAATGTATCTGAAATACCACCATCTGCATCAGGACGAAGCCCTGCCAGCAGACGTGGGCTTGAAAATTAAAAACATCCATTTCTATGTCATCAGAGTCCTATCATTTCAGTCCTAAACCAGAAGAAGGAAAAAAATCAAAAAGGGATTGCGGTAGATCTTATTGATTATGAGGAACAGAACCTGGAGATCAATGCAGCCACCACACCGAGGCGAAGTAGGGTCCGCTTTTAATGAAAATACTCAACGGAGCTCCGTCTCTCTCATTATGAGATTCAGCTGGAACTGATACAGATCTATACTTTATTGTCTCGCTACATCCTTGGCCTCTGAAAGCATTTCTTTTAGTCCGATCTCCTCAGCCGCATAACCTCCCGACCCCATTGCTCCCCGCCCCAGCAACTCGGCACCAGTGTCCATGGAAACTGCAGCGTGAGCCAGGTTCTCTTTTTTGTCTCATTCGTTTTCTTTAAGAACGTAAATTAGAAACATTTTAAACGTCTCTCCTACTGATTACTGCAGGCGAAAACCTCCATAACAGAGGCGTTCGTCCGGGCGGTATCTCAGATTTTGCAAACGTACACTTTGACCCTTATGCAACCAAGCACTCAAGAGAGATCTCCAAAGTCTAATCTCAACGGGTTCCTCAAACTCAGCTCAATTTAAATCAATCACAGGTCTACAAAGATATGCTCCCCGAGTCTGCTGGCTCCACTGGTTCCTTCAAGCAACCAAAAAGTCAGGCATACACTGAGATTTTGGGAATCATGTCAGTGCAGGACCTGTTGTGTGTGGATGTCAACTATACTGAATGGCTGAATAAGCTCATTAACATGCATGCATGAGGACGATCAGGCTATAAATACGTGCAGGATGTGTAACAGGATTCATAGATTAAGAAGAGTTGGTACAGTGTCTCATTCAATGTGTGGAAAACGGGTCACAAAGATGTTAAATGACAAAGGAGTGATTGTATTTGGGTACCAAAGGTCAGAGTGTGAAGGAAGTAGCTGAATTTGGAGGTGTATGGGAGTGTACCAGGTCTACCAGCAAGAGGTTAAATCCCAGTCTACAGGACATTCTCAGAATTGTGGTCGACACCACACAAGACTGAAGGACTCTTGTACCACTTCGCTCGACATGTTGATGGTATGCAGTTCCCTGTGGAGTTGGTCGTGAAGGACCTGCATTGACTGCGTTGATCTTCATTCACAAGCCATGAAAGCTGTCCTTGTCCGGCCAAAATTCAGAGGAAACTGTGCTGTAGACTGGCATTGTTACCCCTGCTGGTAGACCTGTATGATGTACACTTCCATACACCTGCAAATTCAGCTACTTCCTTCACACCCTGGCTGTTGGCGCCCAAATGTAGAACTCCTTTATCATTAACATCTGATTCGGTAGCCATTTACCACACATGAAACAAGACATTCTGTAACATCTCAATCGATGAATCATGTGACACACCCTACAGGTATTTATAGCCTAATCATCCTCGTGCAGCGCCATCTGCAGGAGACTGAAGTTACCAGCACCTTAAAAATACAAGGTGAGGGCCCCGAGGGGCTCAGCGGGCTAAGGCACCGACACTATGACCAGAGAATCGCGAGTTCCAATCCCAGTCATGCTGTTTAACATGAACAGCCAGGGCCCAAGAGAGCAAAATTGGCAGTGCTCTCTCTGGGCGGGTAGATGGCACTCGCACTCTCCCCATCATTCACACATTGCAATGTCCGCTGGCTCAGGCATCTACTGATTGGTCCATTTGGAGCTGGGAATCCTGCACTTTCCTCCGAGCCCGTTGGCTCACCAGGGACGGTGTATCAAGCAGTAATTTGAAAAGAGGCGGTCGCTGCATTACATGCAACGGAGGCGGCTTGTGCATGTCTTCACCCTCCTAGAGTCAGGGACAGTGCAAAGTGATGGGAGAGTCCTAATGGGTTGGGTTAATTGGTGACTACCACATTGGGAAAGGGAGAAAATTGGCAAAAATGTATTAAAAAAAAAAAAAAAATACAAAAGGTGACATTTTCCCCAGGGAGTTTACTTGTACAGCAGGTGTAACTTCTTCTCACATCCTAATGGACAGTGTGTGGGTCATTAAATCAGTCATTTTTCATTTAATAGGCTCATTAGACAGCTCAAGCTGTGAGATAAGCCACCAAAGTTTCTGACTTGTCAGAAATCCATCCAGTCATCTGAGTGAACACTCAAAAAACCAGACCAATCCTGAAATTCAGTCAGCTACTACCAAACGCAGTGTATTCCTGTCTTAAGTCCGTCCTCCTAACTCCTGATAACTTTTCAGCTTGCTCATGACTCAAAGGTTTGATCCTCAATAACACATCTCCAAAGAGACCAAAGTCCACAGCATCCTCTGCTTACTCATGTACTCCAAGATGCAACTGCATCTAGCACTGCCGTAGCCTCAGCATCCACTCCTCCACAGCCCGGAAGAAGAGTCATCCACAGTCAGCATCACCTTTTCAACCCTTGGGGATAAAAGGCTACACTAATGAGATCTGGCTTTTGAGTGGGAAATGTCAAAGATGACATCTTCAGAAAAAAGGTAGTATGACCTCGCAGTGTATAGGACCTCTAGAGGGATTGGTTATATTAGGCAAAAAGGATGTTTGGCACAGCTAAGGCTGCCTACTCTTAAAGATAAAGGGCTCTTTGGAACGAAGCTATAAAGCAGGGATGTCAAACTCCAGTCCTGGAGGGCCGGATTCCTGCACAATTTGGTCATCTTCCTGCTCAAACACACCTGATTCAACTACGCAGGTAACGAGCAGGTTTAATCGCAGTGTCCGAGCAGAGAAATCCCCAAACTGTGTTTGACACCCCTGCTATAAAGTGTGCCCAATCCTGGTCCTGGAGGTCTACCTCTCTGCAGAGATTAGCTGAAACCTTAATCTAACACAGCTCAAGGCTTTCAAGATAATCTGGAAATCAATGTTAGGGGTGTTAGATCTGAACTCTCCAGGATCAGGACTGGGCACCAGTGCAATAAAACAACTACTTTCAGTTCCCAAAGGAACCTTTCAAAGAAAAGTTCTTCAAAACCCAGCACGTCCAATCGAAGAACTGTTAATAAAATGTTCTTTTTGAGAGATTAAATAACTTCTACACACCCTAAAGGACCTATACGAGGACGTGTGCGCGAGTGTGTGGGTGGTAGGCATATATTAGGCCAGAAGAGAGTTTTAGGGGATTTCTAGAGCTGTACCCCATTCTTGCTGGTTGAATTTGGATTTAGAGGTGTGCTAAAATCAACAGCGCCACTGTATTCTTCTGTTGATACCCAGTGTATATCAATCTAGTACTGTTATACTTGTCACTATGCACTGTTCAATGTAAATATGTAATGTAAACATGGTAATGGATATACTTTAATTCGTATGATCTAATTATTTTTATTTAGTATAATCAAGTTTGTTATTTTATGTCTGATGTAGTACTGCAATCTTTTTGCCATCCATCCATTCATTCATCCATCCATCCAAAGAAGTGCTAGTTAATGCTTGTGGAGAAGGAACAGGTTGGTTGAGGAAGTGTAGAAAGTTATTTTGAATTTCACACCAGAAGAAGTGACAACATGGCAACCACAAGGCAAAGATAAACAGAGGGCGGAGCCAAAGTTCAGTTCAACTTTATGCAAATTAGCAGTGAAATAACACGATTACCAAAACTTCATTAGTTCCGAGTTCCTACTACAGTGATGGAGGCACAATTTTGAACTTCCTCGCTCTTTACGATGCATCTTTGAAACTGTATCAGGACATTAAATAGGTGCGTCAACTTCTTTTACTTGTGTAGTCGTAGAGTCTTCAGGAAAGAGAAGCTAAATAAGTTGTTAAATACACTGGTGATCATTTGTGGCAAGAGAGGATCTGGTCTCTCAAATCAGGATCACCATTAATTGATTATTTTACCTCAATTATGATTAACGAGCAATTATTTTGGTGCCATATTCAATTAAGCCAGTATGTGTCCAAACGATGGGCATTTTTCTTTGGTACAAGCTGCCCGAGTTGCTCAGTTGATGTTTGATGAAGAGAGTCACTGTAGGGAAGGTATTAACATAAAAAATAAAATCAAGAAGGGCAGGATTAGGATTACACTGGTTAGAGGTTCTGAATGTTGGTTTTGATTAATCGCCCATAGGGTCCGATTTGTGGTCAGATTGATGATGTTGATGTACTGTAGCTAACAGTACTGTGCATCATCATGACACTTATCCAAAAAACCACAGCAAGCAAAGGTCAGAAAGCCTACAGGTGATGAGCGATGTGCTACTCGGAGATGGTGGGTCTGGACCTCACTGTTGTGGGCTTCAGTGGAATACTGATGAAGGATGGTGCTGACCTGATGACCCCTTTGAAGAGCTAGCGAGGTATTGAGCATCTAGGTATGTTACAACATAGCTGAATGATAATGGGCTGGATCCTATGGATTATCTTATCTTTTATAATTTAATTAAAATCAGCTGTGCAAGAACATTTCCTTTAAGAGCATACTTCAAATTGAAACGCAGACACTCGGAACTGACTGGGTTGTGCCTACGCTTCAGTGGATACGACTTGGACTTGTCAGAACCAATTTGTGTCTAGCTAAAAACAATAGAAAAAGGACTTCATTACCCTTGGACTATGTCGCATAGTTCATTTGGTTGCACATTAATCTGCATCTGCTGACTCAAGTTAAAATGTATTTTCACTCATTAGGAGGGGAACATGGAAACGTTTGTTAACACTGATAAAATTAAGCTTAGCATTATCCTCTTACCTTCAAAAACAAAAGCATAATAAGCAGACAAAAACAGTAGTAGGAACCCTTTGAAACTGTACTTTTCTCCATTTTGTTAAATGCTGAACAGTCTAAAGCCCTATTTGGATTGGATTAAAATTATACGGGTCCTGAGTTACTTCGTCTTGAGGTCCTTGGTGATTTTTTTCCCATCCTGATGCACCACGTCTAGTTTTTACCTCATCCTTGGAGGCTAATTTGTCTACTCTTTAGCCAATTCGGAGCTTGTCTGCTGACTTCAGTCCTGTTCATAAACAAATTTCTGTTCCTGACAGACATTGTCTCACGCTTTAGAATAAAGATTTTTGGCTGCTGCTAGTAGCTGTATTTAGTCTTTCAATATGTGGAACCACCAAAAACCATCACAAAATACAAACCATAACATAGGAACACATTAGAAGAGCCAGGAAATAATCTACTTGGTGTGGATGGCTTTCTGCTCTTTATGCTACTTGGTAGAGCATTTTGTGGAGAACAAAGGAACTCAAATCTATAATAAATGTAAGATACCGTCATCATCCTCAACACATTATATAATAAAGTGAAGCTAAACACTAGCGAGCACTGTGAGGAAGTCCCCTTTGAATGGAAGTGAAAAGAGCTAAAAGGCTAAAAACATTGATTTTTCTTAGTTTTTTTATGTACATTTATTATTTTTAGAAAATTTACAAATATATGATCTCAAGCGCTTTATGAAAACTAGCCATTATCGCTGTATTTGTCTAATCCACCTCAGCTAAATTGCTAGCATTTTGGCTACCGAGTGCTAATTGATTAGCAAGCTAATTGGTTGGCTAACTGGTGATTAAAGATGTGTAAAAACATAAAAGCAGTGCTGATGTGTTTTATGTAGTCCTGTTTTATGTGCATTAGTGTGTAATAAGGACATCAACCATTTACAATTTTGGCTTAACCATACACTTTTCACAATGCTAATTAGCTGGGAATTAACCTCTATTGCTGGAATTACATTAGCCTTGTTGCTGCACCAGAACGGTAATACAATACGCCTCATGATACTTTCCTTTATATTGTGATATACTGAGATACTGTAAGACAGATCAGGTTGTGATTGGTCAGTTAGGTTTGCTAATGCTAATGCTAACATTAGCGAGGCACCCATAAAGTGGACCAATCCTCGACCTGGAGATCTTCCAGCCTGGGGAGCTCAGATCCAGAATGAACCACTGTCTGCCATCTTTCCATGTGAAGTATCAGTTTAAAACCCATGCTGTGTTTTGGAGAATTGGTACAGCACAACAAAACCTAATATTGTGATGCTCAAGTGTATTGACGTCTTCTTATGCTAGAAGACACCAATCATACATTATCTGTTCAATTACATTTGAAGGGGAAAATTGGGTATTCCAACAAACTGCTCTTTTCGCCCATATGTGGGTGCTAGACAAACTCTGCGTTCTAGCCAATCCCACTCCTCAATCGCTACCTGTTAACTAACCCCCGCTAAACGAGCCATGAAAGCAGCTCAAGAGGTCGCCAGCCGCCGCCCCAGCGCATAGCTGTCTGCTCCTCGGCTCCAGCTCCTCTTCTTCGGGTAATTACAGGCCCACGTCCTCACGTAGCAATTACAGACCATTTCCACAAGGATGTAGAAACTCTCCTACCACCGCCAGTCCTCCCCTCCACCCTTCTGCTTTTCTCTCACCCACTCCCTTTCCCTTTTTTCTCTCTCCCACTCTCGGAAAGGCCACCGCTGACATCCCAGTTTCCCCTTGTGCTCGATACCACAAATCCAGCAACCCGGATTTTTGAAAAGCCTTGTAGAAATAATGAGACCCATTGAGTGAGGAACTGAATACCCCATCAAGGCTTCTGGCTCGCCAACAAGACAAGAACCTTCTCCTTGATTGGTTAATTCCTCAAGATTGTTGTTAAAGTTCAAGCAAGGTCCAGAGTTTGGTGAGCCTTGCTTGTTTCAGAGACGAGTTTTAGAGGCAGCGCTCCTGACAATAAGGCACAGCAGCAGCAACGGTTCTAAGCCATCCGCCTCCAGACTCCAGGCAGAATGTGGGTGTATGGAGTCGATCTGTGCCTCGTCTTATAAAACCCATTTCATGAGCCACACTATTCCAAATGACTGTCAGAATGCTGGTGATGGATGAAGTCTTTCTAGGCCTTGGGCATTTTAACGGTGCGACAAAAGCTTCAACAAAAGCCTACCTTAGCAGTCGACTCAAAAAGTAAAAATGCATTGCAAAGCACTTCCGTGTCAAAAGAACAACCGACTTATGATGGTAAACGCAGTGCAGTTTAGCTGTCGGCAGAGAGTAATTACAGTGGACATTTAAAATGAGGGGGAACGCTAAAAGGCCTCTCTCCCTCCCTCCCAAAAAGCCTTTTAAGCAGGCTAAACAAAAGAGGCTAGTTTATAGTTCTGCCTCCGAGTGCATTCCTGTTTACCAAGCGCTCATCACTTCCTCAACATCACCCTCCTCTTCCTTCTCTCTCTCATTTTCTCTCTTTTTCTCATGACACAACAATGACAGAAATACTTAATAGCATGTTGTTGCTAAGAAACCACCTGTCTAGATTTCTCCACATGTACAGTGCAGTCCCATCTTTTTTTTCCATCCTCTGGGTGATGATAGCTACTGTAATGTGGCTCAACTCCAAACAAGCAACGCCAGATTATGAAGACCTTACAATGGACAACTATTTATCTTGGCAGAGTTCAATATCTTAGTATTGGAACTGGGATTTTGTGAACTTTAAACACGGTTGTCTCCAGCACAGAAAAATGGACCAATTCCAAAATTTGAGACTGTTTCATAACCGTACTGGCTCTAAAAATTCACGTACACCAGTGAGTTCATACTCAAATTCAGGATAATGTCCGCTCAACACCATCAGTTCAGTTCTTAACAGCTTTTCTCTTAGCACACCTCCTCTCTCAGACGCTTCTTTTCCATACCATGCACCGCCACTCTCTGTTTTTCCTCAGCTCTCCTCTCATTTCTCTTCACTTACATTCTCTCTGACGCTTCTCTTTCATACCGTACACCTCCTCTCTCTCTCCGTTTTTCCTCAGCTCTCCTCCCTTTTGAAGCAGTTTCATTTCAAACCCCTTTTCTGGCACTGAGGCAGTATGAGCATCAAGAAATACAAATGCAACACCAAGTGTGCACTGGATCAAAAAAGAGATATATGAGCCATTACAGATTGTATGTCATACAAAGAGAGGCAAGTGTCTCTGCACCAACCATTCAATTTGTAATAGCTTTTCTCTTAGTTCGCCTCCTCTCTCAGGCACTTCTCTTCCATACTGTGAACCTCTTCTCGTTTTTCGTCAGCTCTGCTCTCATTACAAGCCGTTTCATTTTCACATCCATTTTATTTTCTTATTTATTTACTTATTTATTTATTTATAGAATTACATAGTTCCAGAACTACAAGTGTTCTACCACAAGCTTTATGGTGGCATATTCATATATTTGACTACTGTATTGCTACACTTTTATGATGAAGTTTGATATAAAAACACATTCAGTGATCTGCCCTTTCCATGTTATCATCACCCATAGCCTCACAGGTTTGGCATGCAGAAAGCCAAGGACCACACCTATTAGTTTCCATTGTGGGACACACAGCAGTACAGCAGCTGTACCCAAACAGACAAACTTCCCCAAGGTTGCCTTTTGGGAGAGGTGTGGAGACACTCCCCTCTAAAAGTGCCGTTTCTGTTAAAGACACCTCGACAAGTCGTACCCTGCCCAGCACACAGCAACAGGTACTGTTTATCCACACACCTCTCCTTTCACAATCCCTCATTTAGCTCCAGGCTGCCAAGTACTTGCAGGGCTTGGCTGGTGCTGACTTTCGCTCCCTATTCTGCTCCAGTGAAGGACGAGTGAGCCTGGCAAGCACTACGTGGATTAAGCTTACAGCTTCAGACAGGTGAAGGCGAAGTCCAGCTGGTGCATCACTCTAGATCTTGGATCCGGCCAGCTATTTGACAGACGTGACAGAGTCTGGCAGTGTCTGGACATTGATATTTGGACATAAATCTTGGCAAGGAAATGTCAGTTTCCCCCCTTTTACTTTTTGCATGGAGCTTCCAGGTTATGTAGCTAATTTAATGTAGTTAACAAGTAAAGAAGGCTTAAGAATTGCAGGGGAAAGTCTTTCCACACCTGCCTCCAAACATGTTAAATAGGGCTGCGTATTGGCTAGAACCTGGTGATACAATACGTACCATGATACAGGGGTTACGACTCAATTTAATGGGGTATATTGTAGTGACCGACCAATTTTTTCTACAGCAGCTACACTGATAAGACTGCTTGTAGAGTGGTGACACTGACACTAGGGGGAGCTCTAACATTGTTCTACAACAGCTACACTGATAAGACTGCCTGTAGAGTAGTGATACTGACACTAGGGGGAGCTCTAACATTGTTCTACATCAGCTACACTGATAAGACTGTAGAGTGGTGATACTGACACTAGGGGGAGCTCCAATATTGTTCTACAGCAGCTACACTGATAAGGTTACCTGCGGATGTACCATTAAAGGTGCTATTTTTGTTTGCTTAGCTGATGACAAAAAACAGCAATAATTGGCTTTGTTACTCACTAATATACCGCAACTTTTTAAATGCAACTGTAAAGTAAATTTTATACATAAGAGTCTAATGGCTGACAATTACAGCACTGCCATCTAGTGGATGGAGGTTGAAACAACACAAAAGTGAACCACTGTCTACAACCAGTCTTTAGGTTAGGTGTTAGCATGGAAAAGCCAATGAACTAAAACCTGAATGCAAGAGATTAATGTTAATGTTATCCACTACGCTGGCTAAGCAGTAATCCCAGAGATCAGTGACCTGCACTGGGCTCAGAGTCAGGAAACAGTGAGGCTGACTCATGCTGGAGGCCTCTTATCATCACACTGCTCCACAGGTGGGGTGGCTGTTCCAACCACAGGCAGGGAGTGCCTTGTATATATATGCATGTGTTTGTAAGAGCGCACACCGAACCTTATGATGAAGTACTCACACACACCCTGTGTTTAAACACACACATACACACCCCTGCAGTCGGGCGTGAGTCACTTCACTGCAGTTTGCGCCATCCTCTCTAACTCCTGTGATTATTCGAGCTGTCTGATCATCTCTCCACTGACTATGCAGTGAGCACCTCAAACCTGACCCAAGCTCCGACACCCAACTGAGCAGAATCTCTAAGACTTTCAGACAGGTCACATGGAAGTCAACATCAGAGGAGCTTTGGACAAAAGTATTGGGACACCTTCTCATTCATCGCTATGATGACCCGACTGCATTCAGAGAGAAGGGTGTTAGTGAGGTGGATGATCGCCATCACCCCCAAGTCATCCCAAAAGTACTGGGTGGAGCAGAGAACACAGCTCAATGCTCAAACCTATAGCTCACCTGGCATTAAGCATGGTGCCAGCAGGTTCATGTTTATTCCTATTCTACTGGCAGAACTTCTCTACAGGGACTGGACTATAGTCCATGTCATTTATGCCCGAAAAAGCCAGATCATCAACACGTGTCCGAAGCTTACTTCTTCAGTTTGGGCATTTATACGCTGTCCTGGCCAACCAACCCCCTCCCCTTTGGGATAAGGATGCAAACTGGTCCATCCATTTGCTGCTTCAGTACCATAGTAACCATGCACAGTCTGGCACTCCAGTCGAAAAGCAACTGCGCCATATCACACCAGGGCTCGTTTGCTCTCCAAATCCACAGCAAAAACTCAGCTCTGACAGGTGTGAGAACATAGAGTCATGACATAGCATTTCACAAGCTCTCTAATGCAAAAAAAAGCCAACACCCTGATACAGGACACATCCGCCTGGCCTTGATCACTCAGAATAGTTTCTTTGTCCTCCTTTTAGGTGTTAAACTTCAGGTGGCCTATTTAACAGGCTTATGGATCACTGGAGGGGACAGTAATCCAACAGGAGATAAGTTAAGGGCATTTTTTAAGAGATGGCTTATGTGGTAGAAATACAAGCAGGAAAAAGCCACACAAGGACTTTTTGTATAGAGATGTGCCTGAGGGCAGAGTTGACTCAACCTGTTGCAACCCAGCAGTGGAATGATCTGTTTGAGCAAATGCCAAGGCCTGTGGATCATAAGAGACTTGCAGAGTAAAGAAACAACTCAGAATAACAAGTAGGAGACGTTTTTAAACAAAGGAAAAGGACATGACACTAATGAATTGGAACTCTCCGTTCCACCTTAAATGCTGCCTTAGTTACTATCGAGAGCCTGGCGCGCCTTAACGTTACTGAGCAGTATTTAAGGTGGAATTGAGAGTTCGGATGAAAAAAAAGGTAAATCGACAGAAGTAGATGTTTACTTTGACACAGCAATTTGAGACACCTAAAGGTGTACTCCAGACCATTTTTGTCGCTTATAAGCCCCTTACACACCCTCAAAGCCTGCGAGAAGTTGTCATCAAACTACTTTACCTTGTAGACATTCTCCGTAACGCGGTGGACCTCGTCGGTGCGAGACATGGCGAGATCTTCAGTCCAAACCATAAACACGCTGGAGGAGAAGACGGATTATCCGAAAGCAGGAGTCTCCTAAGCGGAGCTGGATGTTCTTAAGCGTGTGTGTGTAAAGAGAGAGAGGCTTTTCTCTCAGCTGAAGTGCTGGGGCGCCCACCGTGCGGCAGTAATTGAAGCAGACAGCTCTCTCAATTTGCCCAAGCCACGCCTCCCTGACCGTGGTGCCGCCTAAGGGGCGTGGCCTCGCGTACCTGCGCGATTCCCCCGCCTCCTGAGTTGGGTAACCATGGCGATAACAAAAACAGCAGAACAGAGCGGGTGGGGGGAATAACTCAAGCCCAACTTTGGGGATTGTCCTGCTGTTTTTCTTTCATTAGACAGGTTTAACTTTAGACTTAAGTCTCCAGCTTAGCTTAAACCTAAAAAAGCAAGGTTTGTATACATGATACAGAACTCTTGATTTGATTAGCGGTGTGATAATGTGCATCACACAATATATATATATATATATGTTTGTCTGTTAAAATGTTATTATTGTTCAGTATTGTTTTTAATCATATATATTGATATATAGCCTGAGTTTTTATTCTATTTTATTTTGTGTATATATATATATA
>BRDA01031474.1:1838-12963 GCA_036984385.1 Crenuchus spilurus | reverse complement strand
TTCCTGCTCACAAAGATAAAAGATAAAAATTGCTTTTAGCATTGCAGTCATGCCCCTGTCGCCACACACCCTCTGCCTCGGCATATCAGAGCTCAGCTTAGCCACTGGCCTCTCACTTCCTGATTCAGTTCCATCCTGACTCCATCCCATCATCACCTGCACCTGTTTCTCATTCATGAACTCCTCATTAGGATTCTCAACTGTACTCTCCAGTTTATTTCAGCTGTGAAATCACTCGTTTCCATTCACGCCTCTGAGCTATGTATTTCTGTAATGCTATTTCTGGTTACTGATTTCCGTCTGTTTCATATTTTCCTCAGTTCTGTCTTGTTTGTCAATTAATTTCATATGAAGTCTTAATACAGCTATCTGCCACTAGCACAGAATGCTCTTTTTATGCATTCAATTATAAAATGTAAAAACATTCTAAGACATTCAGAGTTTACAAAAACATGTAACAGTTAGTGGTAACATGACACATATTAAATGTTGATAATTTTGAACTGTTTTGTATCCACTGCTTTTTTGTGTCCCCAGCAGAGATTTTGCACTGCTTTTAAATTTGACAAATATGTAATTAATCAAACAATTAATTACTCAGTACAATGTGATTAATTTCAATAAAATATTTAAATCATTTGACTGCCCTGTCCAAAAAAATAATACATTAACTTTAGCATAGAAAGATCAGTCAGAAAGATCTATTGGGCAAATCCAGTTAACAGTCAGTTCAGAAGAAGTTAATCAAATCATTCCAAATGAATCTGGATTCATCTGGGTGAATCTGAGTCAAATTAATTTAAACAATTTTCCTTTTCATTTCTAGTCTAATGTAGTCAGAAGCAGAGATCTAAAAGGATGTCTCTAAAGGCCCCCTAAATTGCCTGGCTTTAGCAGATGACCACAAAGAATGACAAACTGCAGTGGGTGAATCATTCAGAGGGAAAGTGCATCTACATCAGCTCGGTGGCCGTGGAGCTCCCCCGTTTGTACTCAGCTTAATGCAGAACAAATGTTGACATTTTCATGCTTTTCTAAGGTCTCTGTTCGATATCTCGAACAAAAGAATATTGCAAACGTCGCTTCGTTGAGCAAAGAGCATGGAACAGCGGGTGTTCATCCACAGAGTGACATAAAGGCCAAACAAGAACAATTTAAAGAAGGAAAAAAAGGGGAAAAGAAAGACTGAGCACACTGGAGCACTGAAAACAGATTAGACTAGAAGACTAGAATTCCAACACTAGGTGAACTCCGCAGAGATTGGTGACATTTTGAACTGGAACACAGCCTTATTTTGTATGACTGATTGTGCTTTGTTGTAGTTTGTATAGACAGATGAGGGAGTTAGTGTATGAGAGAGATAGAGAGAGAGAAAGAGCCCACACTATATAGTAACAAGGAATGTTAGATCACCAAAAAGTAGGACATCAAACATGCTTCACTAAAAGGACTGAGAGTGAGGTCAGAGAGAGGGTTTGAAGGAGAGGTTGAGTGTGAGGTTCAGTGAGAGGTTTACAGAGAGGATACAAGAGAGGTTGAGAGTTTAAGACAGAGGTTGGGATTTGAGAATGATTGAGAGAGAAGTTGAAAGAAAGGTTGATAATGAGAAACAGGTTGAAAGAGCCTGAGAGTAAGATTGAGAGAGAAATTGATAGAGGTTTGGAGTGATATTGAGAGAAAGGTTGAAAGAAATGTTGAGAATGAGGTTGAGAGAGAAGTTGAAAGAGAGGTTCAGAGTGAATTTGAGATAGAAGTTGAAAAAGACTGAGAATGAGTTTGAGAGAGAAGTTGAAAAAGAGGTTGAGAGTGAGGTTGAGAGACAGGTTGAAAGAGGTTGAGAGTGAGGTTGAGAAAGAAGTTGAAATAGAGTTGAAAGTGAAGTAGAGAGAGAAGTTGAAAGAGAGTTGAAAGTGAAGTAGAGAAAGAAGTTGAAAGAGAGGTTGAGAGTGAGGTTGAGAGACAGGTTGAAAGAGGTTGAGAGTGAGGTTGAGAGACAGGTTGAAAGAGGCTGAGAGTGAGGTTGAGAGACAGGTTGAAAGAGGTTGAGAGTGAGGTTGAGAGACAGGTTGAAAGAGGTTGAGAAAGAAGTTGAAAGAGAGTTGAAAGTGAAGTAGAGAGAGAAGTTGAAAGGGAGTTGAAAGTGAAGCAGAGAGAGAAGTTGAAAGAGAGTTGAAAGTGAAGCAGAGAGAGAAGTTGAAAGAAAGGTTCAGAGTGAAGTTGAGAAAGAAGTTGAAAGAGTTTGAAAATGAGTTTGAGAGACAGGCTGAAATAGAGGTTGAGAATGAGAATGAGACAGAAGTTGAAAGAGGTTGAAAGTGAAGTTGAGAGAGAAGTTGAGAGAGTTTGAGAATGAGATTGAGACAGAAGTTGAAAGAGAGGTAGAGTGTGAGGTTGAGAGACAGACTGAAAGAGAGGTTGAGAATGAGATTGAGACAGAAGTTGAAAGAGGCTGAAAGTGAAGTTGAGAGAGAAGTTGAAAGAGTTTGAGAATGAGATTGAGACAAGTTGAAAGAGGTTGAAAGTGAGGTTGAGAACAAGATTGAGGCAGAAGTTGAAAGAGTTTGAGGGTGAGTTTGAGACAGAAGTTGAAAGAAAGGTTGAGAGTGAAGTTGAGAGAGAAGTTGAAAGAGATGTTGAGAGTGAGATTGAGACAGGTTGAAAGACAGGTTGAAATAGAGTTTGAGAAGTGAGGTTGAAAGACAGGTTGAAATAGAGTTTGAGAAGTGAGGTTGAGAGAGAAGTTGAGAGAGAGAGTTTGAGAGTGAGGTTGAGAGAGAAGTTGAAAGAGAGTTTGAGAATGAAATCGAAAGACTGTTTGAAAGAGAAGTTGAGAGTGAGATAGAGGGTGAGGTTGAGAGAGAAACTGAAAGAGTTTAAGTGTGAGGTTGAGTGAGGTTGTGAGGGAAGTTGAAAGAGAGGTTGAGAATGAGACTGAGAGAGGTTGAAAGAGGGATTGAGAGAGATTTGGGACAAGTCACACTTGTTTTTCAGCACATTGTGGGTTTTATCCCCATAACCCTTTGCTAATAGCAGGTATTACATAACTCATCACAGCACTCCAACCCTCCAGGAAGTGCCAAACATACTGAGGCTAACTGAAGCAAAGCTTCTTCACTAGCTGTTATCTCCATCAGACAGCTGAACATGGAAATGTCAAGTGGACAGTTTTGTAGAGCTATTTTATTATTGGGCTATTTTTCTGGAGTTTGTATGTGCTTGCTTGACATGCAGTGAAGTAGAAAATGTAACCATTTGGGATGTTTTTTTTCAGGAAAGGAAAGATGGAGATACTGCAGTTCAAGTGTTGTGTTCAAAAGTGCCTATGTCTATGTGTACGTATATGTGAAGTAACCTCTGATTCTGCAGTGACTCCCTAGAGAGGTGTTCCATATGTAGCAGGTTTTGATGACAGGAACTTTACTGTGTGTATGCAAAGAGGTGGAGGGGTAGAGACGAAGAGGTTAGAGAGAATAATGACAGAAAGACAGAGTAGAGAGAGAAAGGCAGGGATAGGAGAGAGAGAGAGAGAGAGCTAGGGGGAGAAGGAGAGAAAAGAGAGGGAGAGATAAAAGGCAGAAGCTTTAAAAGCTTTGGTGGGATTTGTCTCCAATAAGCCTCCTACAGATTAGAACATGTTAATGTAATGCTCCCTCTTCCTGAGTCTGTGTGTGTGTGTGACTGTGTGTGTGTGTGTGTGTGTACGTGCATGTATGTGTGAACATGATGTGACACTGCATGTGGTCAGACTGATCACTGGATTGTGCATCTGTGTTTATGTATGTGTGCTCTGATGTATATGAGGTGGTCTACTGCATGTGTTCTGATGCAGGTAGTTTTTGATAGTCATATCCCAGCTATTCCCACAAATTAGTTCTTTCATAGCAACCATTGCTGAGACAAGCTTCACAGAACTCTGTGTGTGTCTGTTGTTTCACTGTGGCCCCACTGATCTGGGCCTTCTCTACACACCCTGACCTGGATAGGTGTCTCAGCTACCTTTTACAATATAACAACCCTGTTACAATTGTAGTGCAAAATATACATTATTTACATTGGACTGTAGCCAAGTTTGCCACTGATAGGCCATCAATGATACAGTATTGATGGCCCAAGTATATTTTGTCCTACTTTAACAAGTTCCAATTTCCATTTTCTCCAATTTAGCTATTTTGGTGGTTATTTGTTTGTTTATTCCAATCCATTGTTTAAATTAGAACACTAACACCCCCATGTTTATTTCTGACCTGCAGGAAACACTGGAGTTGCTACATAATGTTACATTTTCAGGTGTAAATGCTGCTCTGTACAGATTAACTTATGAAAACCGGTCCACTTAAAAATAACAAGTAATTTTTTTACCATTTTGAATTTAACAAATTCATTCTTAATTTACATAAATTGATGTACAAACATATTTTGCACTGCATGTTTTCACCTTAAATAGCTTTGTTCAATCAAGCAATAATTCAATCAATCATTCAATCAATCAATCAATCAGTCAATCAAGATAGCTTTTCTATATTGTTTCTAATGATCTGTAAAACTTGTCCAACCAAGCAAAACTTGGTATGAAATAATGTTTAGATGAATGTGCCAACAAAGAATGGATCACCTGCTGAGGGAATTGTATTTTATTGCAAAAAATCTGAAATGGGCTAACAATTCCTCCCAGTTCCTGCCAGCTCAGTGAAATAGGAATCCATAACACATATAAAGTAACGGAATTTACTTGGTGTTATTCTCCACACCATTCATGTCACAAACAGTCGTTTGTACCTTGCTAACAACCTTCTATTGACATCTACTCAATTTTTCACACTGTGACCTTCACCCTTAAAGGTCAAAAGGTCTTTAATGTGGCCATCAGTGCAGATCAATAGCACTGTGAAGGACACACACAAGTTGACTCACTGGCTGTCTCTCAGGCAGTGAGATACTGAACAGCCAATAAAAACATCCTTTTAGGGAGAGGAAGAGATAAAGTGTGAAAGAAGAGATCACTCTGAATCAACAACCTTATCTTAGAGGCTTACAGGAAAACCTGACTGCTGTCAAATGGCATTTAAGTATGAATTCTATGCATGTGTTTGCACTGAATAAAGATATTTTTAAGATATTGATGCCAATTGAAATAGAATAAACATATATCAATGTGGTAAGCATCAATCAGCAACATCTCATTACTTGTAAAATTATTTGTTTGTGTTACACCAGACTCTTGTTTTAGCAACTTAGCAAAATGAATGTTGGATGTTTTCATTATTGTTATTACACAAATCACACACATTCACCCCCCCCCCCCACATATATATCACAAAATCACTTCATCTTAAGTTGATCTTCCACCCAGAAACTTCACTTACTCAAGGACAACCAACCACAAACCAGCACTGGGACAGATTCCCGTGGTGATTCCAGTGTCTTCAATAAAACTCCCATCAACAACCACCAAACAACCCAACCTTCAGCATCCCCCCATCCCTGTGGGGCATGTACTCATCCCTGTCCTTCTCAATGTCAACAAGTCAGAGATGTTAAAAAAGGACAGCAAAAGGAACGGATACTTCTTGGAAACAGCATTGCAACATTGCTAAATGAAGACACATACCTTTGGTAAACAGAGGCTTGCAGTCTCCAAATTCAGGCCTAGAGGGAGTGAGAAAGAACCTGTGAAAACACATTAACATCCTGATTATACCCAAAGTAGTAACCAAATATTATCCTCAACATCTGTCACCGTTGTTGATTGCAATTACTAGATGATTCACTCCACAGAGTGCAACAAATTTGGACTTTCCAGGATGTCACACAGGCACTGCTAAATGAATCAGCAAATCCCCTTTAAAACTATGCTCCACAAAAGCTTACTAATCTCCAATCTAATTGCATTATAAAGTGACAAAGTATAGCACAGTGGTTTAATTTTCTTAAGGATGAATCATTGTTTTACAGCCATTCGATCAGAAACATTGGAGAGATAAAACTATTTAATTAGGACCTCAGACTACAGATTAGGATTGTTTCCAGAGTGAGACTCTGTGGCTTCAGGCATTTTTTTCCCTTTTATAAATGGAATCATTTAAAGAGTCTGTGCCAATGTCAACCCAATTAAACAGGCATTACAATTATGTCCATCTCTCGGGTTTCATGAAGCAGTTTTCTCTGTCGACTCAGATGCTGGAGAACATCAGTCATTAACAATGAATTATCTTAATAAAGACAGCTCAGTGATTTATTAGTTATTGTAATTTATGGTATTTTCCTGACTGGGGTCTACATAATATTTGACTTTGAGATGAAATAAAAGGTCCAATGAAAGTGTTTTTGTGGCCAATTTAGACATTTTAGGATCTCCAAAAATCTAAAGATGAGGATTGGTTGTAGGTGTAGGTAGCATTTACAAAACAAACCAGTGAAAGAGCAGACATTTCCCCACAGTAATAGTACAATTTTAAATAAAATCAAACTAAGCAAGCTTGTTTTACTGGAAGGTGATGCACAATAATAAACACCAATTTATGAAGAGTCACTGAGATCCTGAACACTGAAGCCTCATACTGATTTGATGTTAAGCTCTCATATCTAAAACAAAACAAACAATATCCACACTAAGCCACTCTTAATACCTGAAACATATCTAAATGAGGCCATTATGTTGATTCTAAAAGAACATCAGCAAACCGACAAGCTGCAAATTGCACAGGGGCTTTGGGAGGACTCCTCAATCACCCTGACTTTACACTTCATACAACTTTCTTTATTTAAACGCAGATTCACAGTACATTGTGGGAATAACATACAGCATATACAATGTATATTAATTCCACGTGACTATAATAACACATTAATATGATATTATTGTTATAATCATAGTCATTTATATATGTTATAATCTAGTATAATAATATAGTTATAATCAAATAATCAACATTGGCAGTATTTGTGTAAAATTTTTCAGGTTGCATACGATAACCAATAATTAACAACTGATTGTGGCTGACACTAACATTATACAACTAATTTAAATATAAGAAAAATATGTCAGAGTATGGAAAATGCAACAAACACAAAAAAAAACCCAAACAAAATTGGACTATGCAAATTATTTGTTGGAATTTCTACAAGGCGCCAATTACAATCAGTTAGTTTTTCCTATTTATCTGCTAATGCAATATAACAGCCAACAATGTACTGTATTGAGAATCCCTTAAATATTATTTATCCAATACATCACATTTCAGTAATTCAAGTGAATAAAATACTATGAAATAGATTATACTACACATAAATAAAAAAATCTAAGGGTTTTCCCTTATAGTTAAATAATTGTGAACTTTCTGACATGCTACGCATAAATCAGTTGCAGGAAAAAAGCATGAAAGGATTTGTTATATGCCCTCCATCCTAAGAACTACAATATTCAAGAGTAGGCTCCACTGTGTATTGTGTGTTTGTGTGTCTAAGTCACTTGAATGCCTCTGGGGCATTTTTCAGAATGAGAAAAGAGAGGAAGAGTGGTCTAAGAGAGGACAGGAGGAGACAGAGAACTGTCCTTGAGTAGAATTTGCAGAGAACGTTTTCTAAGCATCAGCCTTTGCCTGAAATAGTCAGAGAAAGTGTTTGCTAAACAGATCAGTACACCAAACTGTGTTAGCATTGCTCAGAGAGGCCTCCAGCAGGCCCTGTGGTCAGTTATTTCTGTGCTAATGCCTGCATTGACATTGACCCTTAGCTACTGCTCAATGAATAAAGACTTAAACCTTTGACATCTGTGAGAAATTTGATATGTACTTTCTACATGATTTTGCATATTAATTTGCCTACAGAATCATGTTGTGACGTTGTAGCAGAGGCAGACAAGAAGACTGAATCCAACAGACATTTTATTGAGACACCCTTGGCTAACTAACATATAAGAAGCACTAAACACCATGTAAGCACATTCACATTAATATTCAATGAGCGACAAGACACAATAGGACCAGAGGGGTATATAACACACACTCGATCAACATACGGAACGGGGAAGGCTGTGAACTTGAACGAGGCACAAGTGTGAGCACTGATACACGACATGACGAGACAAATGGTGGACACGTGACAACATAGACAAATAAAGGGGGCGTGGCTGAGGCAGGAGCATGACACATATATATTTTACTCCCATCCATGTTGAAATATCTGGAGAAATGCATGCTACACACTGGCTAATGCTACAGTGCTAAGACAACAACAACATTAGTTTGATTTATTTAACTGAGGCTGGGTGTAAGCCATTGGCACAAGCACATGAACTGTAAACCAAGTGACTAAACAATCTGTGATTGAAGCTCAAGGCTAATTGAGAGCATGAAAGAAAAATCAACATCAGGGTGAACATACAATGTAACAACCTCTGACAGGATTTCAGGCTTAAAAAATAGACTTTTTTAAACAATCCTTTTGAATTTGTTTATCATTTTGATGTGAAAAGTAAGGAAGAAAAAATTCAAAAAATTAGATTTTTTGAAAAATTTGAAAATTTGATTTGTCTAAAGTTTGATAATGTCAAAGTTTAAATGCAAACATACTGTATATGTATTTCAGCTATAAATGGCCATTAAATGTTAAGCCCATTGGCATTTTATAATATGGAGAAGCACCACAGATGCTGAATTCTGCAAATCCCTGTGGCTTAATCAACAGCAGGATACATCAAGCACAACAGACATAAAAAAGAACATTTCAGTACATTTCTAAGAGCTGAATATTTTGATTATATAAGTGAAATAGATTGTAGTATTACCTCTTTATATATTGTATTATACTGTTTTACAAAGTATATTATGTAATGCTGCTACAAAAGCTGTACATCTGTGTACCCAACCTGGATGTATATTTTTACAGATAAAATAAATGGTTGATT
Organism: Crenuchus spilurus; assembly: GCA_036984385.1. Lineage (NCBI taxonomy): Eukaryota > Metazoa > Chordata > Actinopteri > Characiformes > Crenuchidae > Crenuchus > Crenuchus spilurus. The sequence continues at coordinate 4,058 of BRDA01031474.1, read as the reverse complement.
GATGTCTGTTAGTGACAGCCATACAAAGTCTGGTTGATTACAAGTGGTCATACAACCAACAAATGTCACGGATTTAAGATGGGCATTTCTGAAAATTTCTCTTTCTCTAATCCACATAAAATTAAGCTGAGAGCTAATAGCACTGATGATGTGCACCTCATAATTTGTCTGATTTAGTGATTGATATTCATGCTTTAACATGTATGCGTGCTTTAACATATTGTCAGTTTATTTGTATAATTCTAATAAACATTTTAAAAAGCATATTTATGTGAAAACAAGTTTGAACAACTTGTGAACCATATGATCCCACCATTTATAACTGTAAAAATACTTTGTATATAAATGTGGTTGTATAGTCTTATAATAACATACCCTATACATGATATATACAGTTCTTTACTCTAACATGTTTCAATGTCTTTCATTGGTAAAATTCATATGCAGACATCATCTCACTCTGTAGGATGTTTTAATTAAAGACCTCTGGTCATGTGACCAATTACACCACCCACAGAAACTTTCACATGAAATCAAGACAACCTATAATTTAATTAACACATGAACAAGTTCTTGAAGACAAACATTTGGTCACAGTTACAATTGATTGTTTAAGATCAGAGTTTCTAGAGGAGAATCCTCCATTTATATAATTCAGTACCAGATTTAAGACCAGACTTCACTCAAGTCCAGAGAGCTAAAGATGTTGCATTAGGCCCACTATCTTTCATTGCATGTGGAGGCTAGTGGTGACTACTCCCCTGAATGCGTATGAAGTGGAAAAGCAGTCAGCTAGGGGAATGCTGTATTTGGCTTTGTCGTAACATAGCTCCAGTTTTTGCTCCACTTATTGCTCCAGTTTTATGATCTGATCTGGTTTGTACTGCCTGTGCTTCTTTTAGTAAGGTGGACAACAAGTGTCCTCAAATACAGGGCCAAAACCATTATCTGTTTCATACAGTTATACCAAGGCCTAGCCACATTTCAAACACATGGGTAGAATAATGCTAATGTTGGTACAGACCGAGATAATTCTAAATACATTACAAAGGAAAGAAAAAATGACTGACCTAATTACAGACATTACAAATCATAATCAAAATTCTAGTCAAATCAGAAGCAGCATTAAATAAGAAGTCTGGTTACTGGTTTAAAAAATGAGAAAGATTAGAGCACAAGAAAGGATATCTGATTCTCATCTTCAACAAAAAGCCAATCAGATGTTTTGTTTAAATTCCATTACTACAAACAATTTGAATAGTCATTTTAATTATATTTTGGGCTCTTCATAAAATGACACATATAAAATGACAAAACTGGTTTGGTATGACTGACATACCTGAAAAACAAACTAACCAACAAATAAACAACACTTTTCCAATTTCTACCTAACAAAATGTAAGTTTTTCAAAAAATCTGAAAATAACATTAAAAATACATGAAACCACTTGACTTTTCTGTAAAATACATCCATTTACATATAGACCCTGCTCATTGTTACAGCACTAAATAAAAAAGAACCACCTTGACCTACTTTTGCTCATAACAAACCAGAAGATGGAGTATGAAGGTTAAGAGTGCTCTTATTCAGTTTAGAAACAGCACCAATCTGATGTGTGCTCAGTGAAGCAAATCCAGGTCAGGCTCTTATAAATGAAGCTGTGCTATGTTACAGACGGACAGCTGATGACAGGTGACATGCATCGTAAATGTGACCTTCTATCATCAGCATAACAACATGCTATTCCATCTCTGGATGGGACTGTTTATTACAGTAACTGCTTCCTGCTAACGTACTTTCTGCTATAGTGCACATGCACACACACACACACACACACACACACACACAGAGAGAGTGTGAGTGAGTGAGTGAGTGAGTGAGAGAGTGTGTGTGTGTGTGTGTGTATTCTTCTGAACCGTCCCACTTTTCGATTACATTCTCATCACATCCACGGTCTGTACTCACTAATACTAACTGACAGTATCCGTGACAGACACACACACACACACACACACACACACACACACACACACACACACACTGTGTGTATTCTTCTGAACCGTCCCACTTTTCGATTACATTCTCATCACATCCACGGTCTGTACTCACTAATACTAACTGACAGTATCCGTGACAGACACACACACACACACACACACACACACACACACACACACACACACACACACACACACACACACACACACACACACACACAC
>BRDA01031469.1:0-26417 GCA_036984385.1 Crenuchus spilurus | reverse complement strand
GGGAGTTGAGGTGAAATGGGGAGTTTGGGCTGAGCTGGGGAGTTGAGGTGAGATGGGGAGTTTGGGGTGAGCTGGGGAGTTGAGGTGAGATGGGGAGTTTGGGGTGAGCTGGGGAGTTGAGGTGAGATGGGGAGTTTGGGCTGAGCTGGGGAGTTGAGGTGAGATGGGGAGTTTGGGCTGAGCTGGGGAGTTGAGGTGAGATGGGGAGTTCTGGGAGAGCTGGGGAGTTCTGGGAGAGCTGGGGAGTTGGGGTGAAATGGGGAGTTTGCAGTGAAATGGGGAGTTGGGAGTGAGTTGGAGTGGTAATCACTCACTAACACATGTCGCTGAACAAAATCTTTACTGCAATGCTGTAAAATGTAGTGTTAACCCTTCCCTGAACAGTAGAGCTTAAACTATTGAGCCTTGATTTTGAAAGGAACAATGAGTGAGCTTTACTTTTGTCCAAATATAACACTGTTAACCATTTCACAACTGTCCTATAATGTTGCTAGCTCTAATATTACAATACTGTGTGTGTATGCGTGTATATATGTGTGTAACTCTTTATTAGGCCCCAATATTCCTGTATTGTGTATATTATGTGCATAGTTGTACATCCAATGTATTGAACAGACATTTGTTCTTTGTGCTAAATTGTGCTTTCTATACCAAGTGCAGCTTATGTTGTCTTTTTTAATCAAGAGATTAAGGTTAGACTTAGGTTTAAGTGCAAGAGCAGCATTATTCCACTACAGTATTACATGAGTCAGTGGAAATCTCACACAAAGATAGTTTTAAAAGAGACTGAGTGTCAGAGTGTGAATCCCAGCCTATATCAGCGCTTTCCTGTATGACTCACGCAATAATGACACACATCCTGACACCTCTATTCCCCCTGCTGCAGGTAAGCACCGCTGATTAGAATCTATGAGAGAAGTGTGTGAACGTTTGAGGCAGGGGATGCTGCGTCTGACAGAGATTACACTGCCACCCTCTGTTACTCACACCGCTAACACAACTCGCCTGGAAATAAAAGAGATGATATAAAAAGGACCATTTGCATAGCCATGACAACACATGGAAAGAATGAGAAGGTTTTGATGTGTTACTAAATAACTTTTAGTGCCTGGTGTAATTACCACCTCCACTGCTGCAGCTACACAACCCAGCATGAAAAGGCACAGAGATGCTGATTTTTTTATTTATTTACCCCCCAATGTAGTGGTAGCCAATCAAGCCATCTATCCACTAGGTCTCTCCCAATCACTTGTAATGTTCCTGACTCTAGGAGGGTGGAGACTAGCACAAGGCTCCTCTGATGCATGTGAAGCCAGGCTCCGCCTCTTTTGTAACTTGATACATCGTTACAGCCAATGCGCTTGGAAGAAAGTGCAAGATCCCCAGCTCTGATGCATCAGCTAACAGACACCTGAGCCAGCCGACATTACTTAGTAGTGATGGGGAGAGAGCGCCATCTACCAACCCAGATAGAGCCAATTTTGCTCTCTTGGGCCCTGGCTATTGATGGCAAGCAGCATGACCAGGATTCAAACTCATAGTCTCAGCGGCTTCGTTCAATGAGCCACTGATGACACAAGAGATATGATGTTATGCTGAATACTGTCAGTATTTCTAAAAAATCTGAACAACTGCATGTTTCACAAAGACAGACATAGACCTGCTGACTAAGATGATACTTAATATGAGATGATACTTATTGTGTATTGTCTTTGTTAAATTAAATCATTTTGCTTTTATTGTGTTTTCTTCATTTGTTTTGATTGATAGCTTGATTTGTCACTGATCATCATTTTCTAAACCTTACAAACTGTAAAATAACATTATAATGACTTGTGCCCCGAGAGACGAGAAATTCTCTTTTCTGATTGGCTGGCTGGTGTATTATTCATTCTGTATGACAGGACTCAAGAACACATTTGTAAAAATTGAGATATTGTGATCAATGCCTGTATTTAGATGTATTTTCTCTGTATGTCATGTCTTTATACACGCTGTCATCGCTTTGTGATGGAAGGCTGCACAGACGAGTGACTTCTCTCCAATGCCATCTGTCTCTGGTTGCAGGCTAGCACCTTATAATCCAGTCCATGTTTTGTTGTTCACAATACGACCTTTGATGAGCCAGTAGTACACTTCTCAACACCCACCCTGTCTCTCACAGTGGGTACCGCGGACCTTTTTATGCTGGGCGACGTCCGAGCCAGTATGGCATTCTTAGTTTTTGACTTCATTTGTGCTCTGTGGGATAAATAGACTGACTAAGCATCCCAATCTCTTGTCAGCCCTGCAGTCAATTCAATGTTGTGCTAAGTTGCACCTACCATACACCTCATCATAAAAATCAACATCCAGTGTTATTAGCAGCAAAGCAAGATAACATCAAAAGTTATAAGAACCATGCTGCAGCCCACAGTTCCAGTTCCCGTTGGATGGGGAGTGTGATCGCTCTTTGTCTGGAACCTCCTCTTCATCCTTACCATCAAGAGTGACCCTACCAGGAGCATAGCTCCAGATGGTATCGCTCTTAGATTTAAAGGTTCTCTCAAGCTTCTCCACCATGGCAAGGTAGCGATCTCAGGAGAAGATTTTCTCTGTATATAAGCACTCAAATTGTGTATGTGTGGCAACTGGAGTATAAGCGGGATACCAGCCTTTGAGGCTGTGATACTTGGTGGAGGAAACTCCGCCTCTGAATCATTCATTAGTTTCATGCTTCGGTGACCGTTATTCTTTCAGTATTACCATATTTTAATGTGTCGCAACTGTGAATGTTCTCTGTTTCAGCTTGTTCACATTATTCTGGTGAACTCTGGGATACATAGGTCTGTCTCAGTACCTAGTGAGCTGACTAACTGTTCAGTGTCTATGTAGGCAGCTGTCTAACCATCATCCATCATAGACAGCAATGACATCACTTGTTCCCGCCTACTGGCATTTACTTACCTCAGGTGTCAACACGGCCTCAGCATATCATCATTGTGCTCTTGCAGTTTTTGTTCTTAGTAGAATAACGTCATGTAATAATCACATTGCTGCGTGCCCTGCTTGCCCTGCTGGTGGCTGCTTCAAAGCGGCATTGCATTGTGGGATTGCCTTAATGACTGAGGAAACATTTAATGCTTTCTCGATGTTCAGTCAAAATAAGGTCTCAGAGAGCATAATCGTGATGTAAAATGCTGTGAGAGCTCAGTGGGTATTGAGACACAGTGTCTCTGAAAAATGTCTCTTTTGTTATATTGTGACCAAATCACTCTTCCTTAACTAATATAATCTGTTGCATTGTGTGTACTTCAAGCAAAAATGTACTGAACCATCAGCAGCACTTCTTCTTTTGCTCATGTTCCCTCAGTGGAACCGTGTTTGGGTTATTTTTAAAAGTTGCACTGACTCAGCCTGTCCTGAATCCTTTTACTTTTATTTTTCTGTCAACAACATAAAATTATAAAAAATGTCTCATGAAAACGTGACTGTAGTGAACCTTTAAACTGCACAGTTGGACCTTATGGACCACGTAGTACCTACATTTTACCTTGGGAGCCAAAAATGAACCCGTGCGGTACTTTTATTTTTGACACTGTATGGCGCAGTGCTGCTGTGTGGACAAACCCTCACGACCTCCAATCCAAACATGTCAGGCCTGCTGTGGCTCTTTCCGCAGGCGCAGCCAGCCCTCTGCCACTCGCTGAGGAACAAACAACACAAACCCAGACTCGCCCCGCCTAGCGACCCCCTACCTGCCCAACACTGACCCCCCTCTGTCTGGAGACTGGGGCTCAGATGTGACCCCTAACCGGGACCCTCTGGGGCCAGTACAGGCCGGGTCAGAAGAGCCTTTGTTCAGGCCTCAGCGGGCTGTAAAGCAGCTCTGTGGTGAAGCCACATGCTTGAGTTCACCTCTGAGTGCAGCACAGGCTCTGCTGCCTGCATGCTGGGGGCTGGATGGATAAGTCAGAGTGTGAGTCGGCCTCTGAAGTGTGCTCCATGGAGCCGAGCCTCAGAACAGAGCCAGCGCCAGCCTTACTGCTGCAGGCACTGCTACTGCTGCTGCTGAGGGTGCTGGTGCTACTGAGGAAAACCCAACTCCACCTCCTGCTGTTTACTACTAACTAGCACTGCCTCGTTTAACCTCTTAAACTGCTGACTTGTTTTTTCACTAATTGCTGTAAGTTATTGGGCCACTATATCAAAGAAAGGTTAGGACGTGTGTAAGCATGTATTTGTATGTATACATGTTAATTAATTTTAAAATAGGCATTTTCTGGCTTCTCTTCATTTACAGATGCTCTTTTGATTCTGTGGCTTTAAAAAACATGTATATTGCACCTCTTTCCAAATGATCTTAAAGTAGAAATGTACTAATCGGACTATTCCACAGAGATGATGGAAGCTCGTTTCTAGTTTAATATGGATGTCTGGTTGTTTTGGAGGGATACAGTTAGAAAGAGCACAATACATCTTCATTTTCCTTTATATGCTCCACTCTACGGCTGCAACTAACATTTATTTTAGTACTCGATTATTCTATCGATTATTCTTGCGATTAATCGAGTAATCGGGAAAAAAAAATACATGAAAGAAATCAGGTTCTGCAATAACTACTTAAGCTTATTTTAAAAGTAATAGAAATACACAAAAAATAACTTTAAAGCTTTTTAATTAAACATTTTATTGCTTAAAATACAATAACAGCCTCCATTTCAGGTTCAAGTTTAAAACTCTTGCTTTTTTTCAAAAATCAAAAGAGAAGAGAAATACATTTAAGAAATCACATTAAAGGTAAAAAGCAAACATAAATTAAGGCACAAAACAGTAAACATTGCCTTTTTATATATTCTACTTTGAATTTCAAGTCTGTGTGACAAAACTCAGTGCAAAAACATAGAAATAAAATAAAATCACATTGATTTAAAGGTAAAAAGCAAACGAAAATTAAGAATAATAAACAATTTCAAGACTGAGGTATAACAACATCCACTTCTAGGTTTTCTACATGTTGAATGAAATATTTTCTATTTTACAAAGCCAACATATACTGAACATTATTCTTACAAACAATATCAATACAACATATAACAATTGAGGAAAGTAAGCATGTCAACATGCTAAGAACTGAGGCTTGCCTTGCACTTTGATGCAATGTTTCCTGCTGAAAACAGGCGCTCTGATGGTGTGGATGTAGCTGAAATACACAGCAGAGACTTTGCCAGTTCTGCCAGTGTTGGATAGCGTGCTGCGTTATTTTCCTATTGCCGTTTTCTTCTCGTACGTTGTCGCTCTTTTCCCTCATTGCTTCCATATTCCCGCTTCTCAACTAAAAATCTCCGTGCCTCCTCCTTCCTGTGCGTCTGTGACGTAAGTGTGGTGTGCCACATTAAAAGTCGTCCATGCGAAATACCGTGCACTGAGTTTTAAAATTAAATAAACGATTACTCGAGGCACAGAAAATTACTCGAGTAATCGTTTCACCCCTACTCCACTCTATCTGCCATTGCAACTAGAGATGCTCCGATATGGAGTTTTGGGGTCCGATATGATAACTGATATTTAACAACAGATTGTGGCCGATACAATATCATGCCAACCATTTATAACAAACTATTTTAATGTAAACAACATGATGAAATTTATATTATAGCCATTAACAACCAGCAGTGGATGCTCTGGGGTGTACGTAGATGAAGAAAAATACTATATGAATAATATATCAGCTGCTGATATTGTGCATCTTGAGTATCAACCCTCCTTATCACGTGAATGAGTGGGCTCGGGGGGGGGCTCACATATAGAAATGTTCATGGTGATGTCACAACTGTGTGCCAACAGGCTGCTTTTAAACTGGCATATTTTACACAAGGAAATGCTGGTGTATCATGAAATGTACTAATAGTTCAATAACATGCCTGCAGTTAACGAGGCTAATTTTATAACGATCACTGTGAGCTAATTGATATTGTTCCCACTTATTTTTTCCTCCAGCCAGTCCGACAGTGGCACGGTGATACGGTCAGATAGACACTGACCCTCTTTGCTATTCTCTCGCTCTACCCACAGACCCCTTATGTGAGAAGAGGTGAGGAGAATCTCAGTCCCTCAAGAAAGCCTGTCTCACTGCCTCTAAACAGAGCTGCATTGAAATCCTGTCAGGCCCCTCTCTCTGCCTCTCTTACATTTGCATTTTAGAGTGGACGTCGTATTGAGATCCTTGGAGCTCCTCTGCTGAGAATGCTGTGAGCAGCAGCAGCAGGGCTCTTAAAGCAGAATCGCTGTCTTTTTCTCTTCTGCTCAATACTAATGAGTCTCGTTTCATCCGAGATCAATTTAAACAGCCTCGTGAGCAGGCGAGCAATTTTTCCAGTGACAGTTTACAGAAAACACCAAAAGGAGTGCTGTGTCGGACAAATAGGATATTTGCCAAATTTGTTGTGCTCGTTTAACAGCTGTGTTGAGGCGAGACAATAACAACAAAACAAAACAAAAAGCTTCACATGTCCTGCATCTATTGTCACCCCCTCCCTTTGCAATACTGGCAGTAAGTGATGTATGAGTTTCCTCCTTCTCTTCTCAAGGTTGACAGGGTGGGCAGGGCCTGTGCATTAAATGACATTTAAATGCTGTCTGGTACCCGCTGACACTCAGTGTACAATGTTGAGTAATTAAATTAAAGCCGCTTGGTGGGCGTGTCTGCAGTTGGTATCTCCGTGGCCGCTGCCCCTTCTGCCCCCCCCGCCTCGCTGCCCACTCGCTGACTCAGTAAATGCTACATTTGCATAATTATCTGTTTAATTGGCGAACCTGAGCCATCATGGCCCTTTATTGTAAGCCTGGGAGCCCGTGGACTCTCTGGCTGCGCAGGATGAGAGATTACCGTGCCAGCAAATTGCCAGCTCACGTTATTTCGTCTCTCCCTTCTGCTTAACCTGATAATCGGCTGTGTTAATAAACTGTTTCGCACGCGTTTCGGCCCCCGTTTTCCCTCGTACAAATTTGCCGGATGATTAAAAAGATCAGGTTGAGCACAGATGATTGGATTTATGTCTTTCGCTTTAATATCGTGGAGAGCAGCTAGCATCCACTCTGCACCCTTTCAATTAAAATTGAGGAGATTATTATCTGGAATCCCACTGCTATGGATGCTAAAGCGCTACTGTTCCCTCTGAGGTGCATCAAGATATAATTGTCTCATGAGTCAGTGGCTGATAAAGACACGAAAGAGGAGAAAATGATTTGTACCAGAATAATGGCAACAAATAACTTTGGCGCACAAAAGCCCATTGCGCTCGGGCTTATAAGAAACAAGCACGGTTATGCTCGAGTGAATGGCCTTGGAGTGTAACAATGACTTTTGTTGAGCCTGGGCAAAGAAGAGAAGGCTTGTTTCAGTACGTACAGATTAGGTAATGGCATGACAGTGTGTGTAGAGAGAGAGTGTTTATTATGATGAGGTATGTGTCTGTAAAGAATGAGTTGGATATGGAGGAGTCCCATCTGGGCTTAACAGTCCAGTGCAGATAAAGTCATATTAGAGACCCCTAACACGACCCCAACACACACACATATACACAGTTTCTTCAAGCTTTCAGCTGGGGCCCAGCATCTCTGCCACTGCTGAACAATTAACTGCAGAAGTGTGAAGTATAATTAATATCATATTTAATATTTTATGTGGAAGAGAACAGCTGTAATTGACTAAAAGTCGCCAGCGCTGGTCAGCTATGGTGATAGAATTGTTTCTCAACATGCTTTGTTAATGGACTCCAACAAATAAGGAGGTTGTGTCCATTTCTATTTACATTTAAGGCATTTACCAGAGTGCCAGAGTGACTTACCAAAGTGCTTTGCTGTTTACCTGTGAAGGATCCCTAGCTAGTTCGTACAGGATACAATCCAGAAGATGCTGCCAAATCCAAACGTCAGTATGGATGCTTAGATACACAATGCTCAGCTTGAATATCAAATAATAAAATACCTGAGTACATTTGTAGCACTTTTCCACCAAAGAACTCTGGTTCTTAAACTGGTACCACTCATGCTTATAAGGACCTTGGTGATTTCCAGTGAACCAGCCCACATTTCCACCAGTTTTTGTGGGACCAAGGATACATCACTGCATACATCATCAACAGAGGGAGTTGTACAGCAGCAGTAAACACAAAGCGAGACAATGGCAGTGTCTGGACTAGCTGCGAGCATTTTTGCTGTTGTTACAGACGTTTGTTTGTCTTCAAAATGCAAACATGGATCAAGTTATGTGTATATAAAAGCACGCAGAGGAACATATTTTAAACTTTACAGGCGTTGTTAAACACACTGAGAAGACGTACGTCTGCTGTATGGACACAAACACTGGTTGTATGCTATCGCTCCTGACTTCACCAATGAGCAGTTCATGAGCAACGTTCGGGCGTCCCGGGAGTCTTTTAACTTCTGTCGTTGTGTTGGCCCTGTTTTGTAAAGGAAAAGCCTCCTGTTCACATGTTACAAGAATGTCAACATCTGGAAGGAACTACTGTTCTTTGGATCCCTCTGCGGAATAACTTTTCAGGTTTGCGAACCTATTTTTGTTGGTGGAAATACGTCAAATGGTTCAAAATTAGGTTCGTGGACCGGAACGGTGCCAGTCTCTTATTAGTGGAAAAGCGCAATTAAAGGCCTCTAATAAGCACAAGATAAGTGGAAGAGATGGTGTTTTGGGGGTTAACACATTCACCTCTCAGCACTGAGGTCTTTTCCATGTTCTCCTTGTGTCTCTGTGGGGTCTCTGGTTTCCTCCCATGGTCCAAAAACATGGAGGTGAATTGGCTACCCTGATGTGTATGAATGTGTGTGTGCCCAGATATGGTTTGGCACTCTGTCCTGGTGCTCAATGCAGTCCTCCAGGTTGAAGATCACTTCTAGTGGAGACACTGTGCATGATTGGCTGCTGCTTCTTGCTAGTGTGTAAAAGGATTGTGTTGATTGTAAAGCATCCTTGGGTATTAGAAAGGTGCTATTTAAGTGTCACATTCATTCATTCAACAGAACCAACTCTGCCATTCGGACATTTAGGGGAAGTTCATTCCACCACTTAGTTGGCAGTGCAGAACGTTTTCCTTGCTTCTTGAAGGATGGTGGGTCAAGCCAAGCCATGCTTGAAGCTCGACGGGCTCAGTTTAGAGACTAGAACGCTATGCACTCGTGACCGTGACTGCGTTCATGTCCGATTGGCTGGTACGTCGCTTAGCGACTGGGAAAAGGGGGATCCTATCATCATTCCCTCCTAATGAGAACATAGCCAATTACATTCTTTAGAAGAGAGAAAGCTTTCGCAGTTTGCACATGCTCAGTGAGGTGCATTTGTCATGGAGAATGTGTCAAATTTACATACTGATAATTCTACACTTCATAATATACAGCCATTATAAGCCTTTAAATGGAGCCTCAACAGATTTACCCCATGCGGTGCTAAACCTGGCTGTGGATTGAATGGATAATCTGTGTACGGATGGTGTAAATTCTCTTCTGAATACCTGACATTTTTCAGCATCCATGTTACATGTTGACTGTATTACTGTACTGTACTGAAAGGGTACACATATTGCTAATCAAAGATCCATTTCCTGCTTGGTTGTTAGGAGATCCTCTCGTCTGATCAGAATAAAGGAATGACTTTAAGGCATTACTCTATATGTCCCTTTGAAAATGCAGAAGCTAGACCTTGTACACGCTGCATGGCGGTCGTGGTGTGACTGGATGGTTGAGAGTCCTTTGAACGTGCGGCTGATGCAGGCGTGTGTTGTGGATGCTGGGCAGTGTGTGATCTGCCTGTGTCTAGCCTGCAGAGGACTGGCTCTCCTTCCAATCCTCTTCCAGTGTTCAAAGGTATAGCAGGAGCTCTCCCAGGCCTCGCTCTTTGATGTCCTCCCTGACAGCAGTCATATCTCTGCCACTGAACCGCTCCGTTCCTCGCCAGCGCAGGCAGGGGAAAAAACGAGACAGAGTTAATTGGTTAGTCACAACGTCTTGCCCCAGACACAGCCACTATTTCAATCACAGCCCAACTTTCTCTGCACATTCATACGCTTTTTCTCCAAGAAACGACAACACAAACAAGGACGACAAGAAGGCAGGGCTTTCTCTTTCTCTCTTTCTCATTTTTCTGTCTTTCTTTCCTTCTTTCTGTCATTTCTCTTTCTCTGTTTTTATTCTCTTTCTCTCTCTATCTCTCGTTCTTTCTCTTTCTCTATCTTTGTCTCTATCTCTTTTAGTTGCTTTCTCTCTGTCTCTCTTTCTTGCTTTCTCTCTCTTTCTCTTTATCTTTTTCATTCTCTCTGTTTCTCTCTCTATCTTTCACTCTTTCTCCATCTTTCTTTCTCTGTCTCTCTTTCATTTGCTCTTTCTCTGTTGCTTTCTCTATCTTTTTTCTTTCTTTATCTTGCACTCTTTCTTTCTCTATCTCTAGCACTCTTACTTTCTTTTTCTCTTTCTCTCTCTCTCGCACTCTCTTTCTCTCTTGCTTTCGCTAACTTTCTTTCTCTTTCTCTCACAGTCTCTCTCCATCTCTCTTTCCCTCTCAATTTTGTTTCTCTCTGTCTTTCGTTGTCTGTCTCTCACTCTTAGGGAGAAATACAGTGAGAAACATTGTTAGACTGTGACCTTATTCAGAATTCTAAATAGTTTAATATTGTCTGTGAGTAAATGTAGCGTCAGTTCTCTGTCCTGAGGGATGCCTGTCATTTTCTTGCAAAATGGTCACATTCAAAGCATAAGGAATGAATGCAGATATGAATATGTCAGCCACTATCCACAGAACTATCCACCACTCAACTGATAACTGCACTATGGCTCACTGTAGACAGGATTCTAATAATCTTTAGATGTGTGATCTGATGAAGGATAATAGTAAAATATTACTCCCAATAAACTAATTTAAAGAGAGCCATCAAACCCATTAAATACTGCTCTATTCCATCCCAGTAAAAAGTGGTTCTATAACATAACACTGTTGTTAGTGATGGGCTACATGATTATACATTCTCATTATTGTGATGACAGATTTGTTTTGTAATGAATTTATTTGAAGTTGTATTCAGACATTTAGATTTATTTCAAAAGTTAAGAGAATATACAAATATTTCCATCAAAATGGGTATTTTATCTCTTGAAGGAATACAATGGGACCTTAAATACCTATTTACATTGGATGGCAAACATATTCCTGTTCAGCACCTTTTTCTGACAATGTAGTACTACAACACCGACTGGCCATAGGCCTCATTAAAGGTTTCAGACTGAAATGTACAAATACTGTATCTTGCCAATGTTAATGGTATGAACTGCCTGCTAACAAAAAGCTGATTTCATATCAGCCCTTAAAATTATATTTTATTTCTTTCTTTTAATTTAATTGTTTGATTTTTATCTTTTTCTGCTTTATAGTTTATTATTGTAAATAAAGAATAAAGTAGTTTTTGTTTTATTTAGTCTGGTCCAAGACATCTCAAGTGAACTACAGCGGTGCTTGAAAGTTTGTGAGCCCTTTAGAATGTTCTACATTTCTGCATAAATATGTCCTAAAAGTAGATAAAGAGAACCCAGTTAAACAAATGAGACACAAATATTATACTTGCTCATTTATTTATTGAGGAAAATGATCCAATACGACATATTTGTGGGAGGCAAAAGTATGTGAACCTCTAGGATTAACAGTAAATTTGAAGGTGAAATTAAAGTCAGGTGTTTTCACACAATGGGATGACATTCAGGTGTGAGTGGGCACCCTGTTTTATTTAAAGATCAGGGACGTATCAAAGTCTGCACTTCATAACACATGTTTGTGGAAGTGTATTTTGACACAAACAAAGAAGATTTCTGAGGAGCTCAGAAAAAGAGTTGTTGATGCTCATCAGACTGGAAAAGGTTACAAAACCATCTCTACAGAGTTTGGACTCCACCAATCTACAGTCAGACAAATTGTGTACAAATGGAGAAAATTCAAGACCATTGTTACCTCCCCAGGAGTGATCGACCAACAAAGATCACTCCAAGAGCAAGGCGTGTAATAGGCAGCGAGGTCACAAAGGACCGCAGAGTAACTTTTAAACAACTGAAGGCCTCTCTCACATTGGCTAATGTTATTGTTCATGAGTCCACCATCAGGAAAACACTGAACAACAATGGTGTGCATGGCAGGGTTGTAAGGAGAAAGCCACTGCTTTCCAAAAAGAGCATTGCTGTGAACAATGAACAAGTCAGAAGACTGTTGGAAGAATGTTTTATGGATGGATGAGGCCAAAATAGAACTTTTTGGTTTAAATGAAAAGTGATATGTTTGGAGTATAACACTGCATTCTATCATAAGAACCTTATCTCATCTGTGAAACATGGTGGTGGTAATATTGTGGTTTGGGCCTGTTTTGCTGCATCTGGGTCAGGACGGCTTGTCATCACTGATGGAACAATGAATTCTGAATTATATCAGAGAATTCTAAAGGAAAGGTGGGTCATGCAGCAAGAAAACGACCCTAAACACACAAGTTGTTCTACCAAAGGATGTTTAAAGAACAGGCTGGAAGTGTTTAGTTGCAGTTATTGATGCAAAGGGGGGGTCACACCAGATACTGAAAGCAGAGGTTCACATACTTTTGCCTCTCACAAATATGTCATATTGTATCATTTTCCTCAATAAATAAATGAGCAAGTATAATATTGTTGTCTCATTTGTTTAACTGGGTTCTTTTGATCTACTTTTAGGACTTGTGTGAAAATCTGATGATGTTTTAGGTCACATTTCTGCAGAAATATAAAACATTCTAAAAGGTTCACAAACTTTCAAGCACCACTGTAAATGTGTTAATACATATCATTTATAACAAAAATAATAATGTTATAAGGCTACACATTTTCATTGAAATGAATTCATTTTAAGCTGCACTTGCTGCATCATCAATCACAGTAGAGCAGATTGAACAGAAAGGGGCATGGTCTGCCCAAATAATTAGAGCAATAGCAGAGGTCACTGAACACACAGGAGGACGTCACTCAGTGAAACACACTTACTGAGACCTCTTAGGCAAGTCGCAGTGTGTAAGGGCTATTCATTTTGAATGAGCACAATTATACCTCGATTTCTAATTTATTTTAATGTGAATGTTTAAATCATGAGAAATAAAAATGTTAATTTGAGGACTATCATAATTAATTTCACTATCGAGGAATTAAGACTTTTCGCACAGATTTCTTACGGGCACTGTTTTTTCCACATTGTACACCTGGAGTAAAGACCGCATGCCTGGTAATATTGAAGATGTCAAATGTCTTACATCTGAAATTTGCATTTACAAAGCAAAGCTGAATGAGCCGGAGTTGAAATAGCAAGGAACAAGCTGCTCCCAGTGAATGTGCTGTAAGATTGATGCCAGCCGGCCCATTATCTCAGAGGAGAATGTGCTGTAATGATTTATGCCAGCAGGTAGACCTTAGAGTATTGGCTCTTCGGGGCCTAGGTTTATTTGGTAGTGTTTGGCAAATGGAGGGCTGGAGAACACATTTTGAGGAAGAAGTTATTCATGGCACAGAGCGAGGCAGTCATTAGATGAGTGTCTGGTTCTTTTGTCCCCTTAGACTGTGGCACGCCACTACTGTTCTCCAAACGCTGCCCCAATGGCTCTCCACCATGTAACAGCTCTGCCCCGCATATACGGCTCTTTTGCTTCTGAATAATAGAAAATAAGCAATATGAATAAATTGCCTCCTTGGCACAGAAACAATAAAGCCCAAGGAGAGAAGAAGGGTCATCATGGAGAGTAACAATTCACTTTAAGTGCTATGTTAGTAAGACCCCCACGCTTGAGAGTCTTCTGCCGCCTTAGGCTGCCAGTTCTTGCTTAAAAGCACCCGAGAGTTTGTAATGGATAAAGAGAAGTTTTTAAAAATCCTAGATTTAGGTCAGTTTCTTTTGTCAGGACCTTTGAAACTAGTAACATTAGCTGTATGAGGGCCAGATGCAGATTGTACCCAAGCCTAGACCATTTAGTCCAAGACTAAACTTAATCAATCTCCGACAACCTGGCCTTACAAGCACCAGACTTCAATCTCTTTCCATGGGCGAGCTTGTGTTTCAATGGTTTATTTGTGAATGGTTACCAGGAAAACATCTTGGTTGCTATTGAATATAGGGCCTTTGTGAAGGAACACACCCATGTTACTCTCCGCTGCCTTGTAATTGTGCATTGGTGACGTATGCTGTGGATTTCTAACTCTACAAACTTGATGAGGTGATATCAAATAAGCAGATTAGTAGCCGAGCGAGGATAGAGACTGTGTCCACATGGTTCAGCAGGATTGACGGGCCTTCGTTAATCTGCAGGGGTGAATATATGCTGACGATGCTGAAACTGGCAAGTATGAAGGAAATCACTTTGCGCTTGAATCATTTATTGACCCCACCCTGAGTGCTGGTTATGCAAGCACAACATTTTTACAGGTTGTTAGGTTATGCCCTAACTCTTTATTGCAGTGATTGAGTCTCGCAATTAAAGGTTTTTCTTAGTTGAAGTTGAAGTTACTACTCATTTGCCACCCATGTGTTATTCAACGAGCCAATGAGCTGTATATGTATTGCAAAATCTTTTTAAAATGACTTATTGGTTTACACATCCAGCCTTTCTAATATTTATTTTTCTGTTGCACTGATATTTAGGTGTACATCATGTATACTATGCTGTCCTATAACACCAAGTAATGTAGAACATTATCCCGCCCTTTCACTTCTTCCACCTATTTCCTTAATTTCCAATCTCCTGGACAGATAGAAGCTTTGCCACGAGCTGCTCCTTTACACCCATTGGAACCAATTGTTGGAGAAGGGCTGTCTTGCATGGCCCTGGTGGAGCATGGTGGGCCTCATTAGTTAAGTCCCCACTGAGGGCGAATGTAAAGAGGGAGGGGAGAGTAAGACATTTCTGCTCGCTCTCTGTCTTTATCATGGATCTTTCTGCCCTCTCTACTGCATTACCCACAGTTTCTGCATGCATCAGCAGTAGCCAAGAGGCTGAACCGCGGCTGCCATGATGTTTCCGAAGCCACCCCTTTGCCCTAAGAGCAAAAACGCCCTGTGGGACTCTGCAAGGTGAGCGCTGACTGATCGACACGAAGAGAACTGCGGCCTCCTTCATTCGCCCGACCAGATATCAAAGTTTCCTGATAAAGATCTGACTACAGCAGGGCCGATAACGGAGAACCGCTCATTAGCTTTGGCCATCCGCTTCCGCATCTGCAGCCTTGACCTCTCCCGCGGGTGGAAGTTTAGGTTGGGGAATAAGCTGTACATAGCTGCATATCCATTACGCCAACCAAAAAACGGGTCGTGTAATTTGACCTTTCCCTTTGGTAAGTGGGCTAAAGCCTCTTGTTTTGTTGGTAATGACAAGGTGGGGGGAAAAGGGAGGGTAAAGGCAGGCAGGCAGGTCCCCACTTAACCAGAATTTATCTTTTTGGCACTTAAAGTAGGGGTACGGAGCGCCGTTATCTATGGGCTCCCCCCTGAACAAGTAAACAGGCCATTCATTATTAACTCAGGTTTAAGGTAGAGCATTAATCCTGCCTGACAGTGTGCCTACTTGTTAAGGCAGGCCAGCCTCTCCAACCCCAGCAGATGGCTTTTAGCTGCTGCTAGCCTAGTGAGCCATACACACAGGTAAGAACCACAGGTTTAAACCTGTACCGGGTGAACACTTTAGGAGCGAGCATTTCGAGTCGGGCTCAACAGTTGATTGACAACTACAGCGCAAGTGTAGATTTCAGATTCTCCAGGTTCTAATGAGTCTTAGTCCTGCTGTTGCTGCTCTGGCTGGATGGGAAGAAGTTGCATCAGCTGAGCGAGTGCTCCTCTGAGATGGGAACGTGCCGTATTTCTGGAGAGCGCTGGAAGTGAAAGGTGCTGAGGCCCAGACGATGGGGAGGGTTGTGTGACGGTTGTGAGGAATGTGCGGCACTCCTGGGCTGCTCCGTACGGAGCTGCTGCACCTGCTCTCCGCATGGTGTTGAGCTCCAGACAGGGTGGAGACTGCTCAGATGGGTCTGCATTCGTGGAACTTGACCCTCACCCTTTCAGCTTTCCATTACTGGCTGCCTTCCATTCTGTTCTCCTCTTTTCTCACTCATTCTGGTCTCACTTCATCTCTTTCTGTTTCTCCCTTTTGCTTCAGCATCTTTCTTTCTTTCATTTTTCACTAACTCAGTTTTCTCTCTCTTCCTCTCTTTCCCTTGCTTCTATAACTTCTATAACTCTGTCTGTCTCTGTATTTGTATTACATAATAGGTCCTGTTGACTCTTGAGCCAGCTGCTGGGGTGCATGTCCTGACATGAACCAAGCTGCTGAACTGACTCACCGAGAGAGAGAGAGAGAGAGAGAGAGAGAGAGAGAGAGAGAGAGAGAGAGAGAGAGAGAGAGACCGATACAACAAGAGGCTGAGAGATAAAGAGAACGAGATGAGACAGAAAGAGATGGTGAAGCTGACAGTGAAGTACAGAAGCAGAGATTGTTAGAACGGAGAGATTGAGAGACACACAGAGAGAGAGAGAGAGAGAGAGAGAGAGAGAAAGAGAGAGAGAGCGAGAGACACCTCCGTCTGTCTGGCTCTCTGCCTCTGGCCAGGCCATTTCCTTTTTCCTCCTCATAACAAACCCTACAAACCCCCACCACCGCTGCCGGTCACTGTGAGTGTTCGCTTGTTTATTGAAGTAAGACCACATCAACTCTTCTTCCCATCCTGCACCTATGCTAAAAGTCCTTTTTCCTTTTGTTCTCTTCTTTCTCTTGTCTTTTAGTGCATCTCTTCTAATGTACATTATTTGGGTGCATGGTTTTACAGCCATTCCAGCATGCGTTACGTAAAGTCTGTAACCATGCTTTGATGGCTGTAGCTTTGAGTTCAAACCTTACTTGACCCGGCTGTAAAGGCACATGTATCCTCTTTTAGATCTCTATGTCTGTATCACTGAAGGAACCTGTGGTAGAAACCTATTTTGCTTTTACAACATCTGCGTGTTTCAAGGGAGCAGTTTGTCCAAGGTCTACCAGTAGGCCACATTGCTGTAAGAGGAGGGAAGAGCAGGCTGCATAGTGGATTGAAGCCAGATGCTGAGTGAAACACAAGACCTTCACTGTAGGGCAAATACCACAGAAACAAATGCCAGCCTGGTGGTTCATTCTTGTTTCTGTGTTGTGCATTGGATCTATTTTTACCTTGACAAGCACGGTCTCTGCTCAGAGAATCAAAAGAACTGTACCTGAAACAGCCCCAAACCCACATCCTGCACATATTCATCAAAGAAGCTAATGATATGGTAATTGTGCACATGTTGGGTTTGCGGCCCATCTACTTCCATTAGCTCATATTCGGTGTACTGTATAAGCAGCAGGTGGAGCTCAGTTCAGTGCCCACAGCTAAAGAGCATGTGTCTGATTTCTCAGAAGACTTCAGGAGGACTCTTCTGTTCACTTTTACTTGTACATTTATTGAGGATCTCTGCTGTGTTTGGCATTTGCATTTTGTCTCCACAGTGTGTTATTTTGTATATATTTATACAAAACCTCAAATCAGAATGGAAAATGCAAGTAAAAGTGTATTTACATTTATATTTACTTTTATTTGATTGCAGACAGAGTAAACCCAAGACTTTTCATGCTTCTTTCTGATCAAGATAATTTCATTTGTTAATATACATCAATTCCTGCATTTCAGGCCACCTGCAACACACTCCAAATAAGTTGGGAAAAGGTAAATATAGGGCTAGTAATGACGTAAAAAAAGCAGCAAAAACTAAAGCAGTATCTACTTGAACAGCAAAGATGGGCATAGTATTTCCAGTTTGTCAACATATGCATGACAAAATGACTGAAATGTTTAAAGATGTTGCTCTTTAAAGAACGATTGAATGGGATTTGCATATTTGTCTCTCTATAGTGCATAATATCTTAAAACAATTCAAGGAATCTGGAGGAATTTCAGCGATTACTTTGGCCAGCCTTTGTCAAGCATCACAATATGAAGTTACATTCAGAAATCCCACATAAATGTTAACTATACAGAGAAGAAGCCTTAAGCAAGCCATGTCCAGTAGCAGTGTTTACGTCTATGGGCTATGGATGCTCACACAGTGGAGACTGCTATCACCAAGAAGTCCAAAAGAAAGGGGTTGTGCCAGTATTCTTGGTAAATGTTTACACTTCTGAAAAGTAGATTGAGACTTTAGAGCAACATATGTTACTTTTCAAACATATTTTTTTTTCCAGAGATATCCAAGCTTTTATCAACAAGACAATGCCAAACCACATGCTGCGCACATTACAAAGGCATGGCTACAGAAGAAGATGGTACAGGTACTGGACTGGCATACCTGCAATCCTGAAGTATCCCCAATAGTGAATGGTAACCTTGATGTCAAAAATGTCTATATAGTGTTGTGACAAGGAACAAAAACACTACAAAGTGGTAAATGGGGTGGACAGGTGTGTGTGTGTGTGGTCGTTTGCTCTGGTGAAAGACTGTGTGAATGAACTTTTCCTTCCACTGGTGGGGTGGTACTTAAGTGGTGCCCTCATGGAAAATTGGGGCCCCACGTGCAGTGCGTGTTCTGGGTGGGCGGAGTGCCGGCCCTGTGTATATGCACTGCTCAGTCATAACACTAAACACAGGTAGAGTGAATAAAATTCTTTGTATTGTTGTAGTGGCACTAGTCTAGAGGTGGGATTTTTTAGGCAACATGTGAACAGGAAAAATGAGCAAGTGTGAGAATCTGCGCGACTGTAACGAGGGCCAAATTGTGATGGTTCGACGACTGGGTCAGGCTGTCTCTAAAACGGAAGGTCTTTTGGGGCATTCCTGGTATGCATTGGTGAATACATACCAAAAGTGGTGCAAGAAAGGACAACCGGTGAACCGGCAACAGGGTATTGGGTGCCCAAGGCTCATGAATGCATGTGTGGAGTTTGGACTAGCCCATTTGTTCTGATTCCTTGCAAAACAAGTTGCTGAAAAAGTTGGCCATAACAGAAAGCTGCTAGACCACAAAGTGCATCAAAGCTTGCTTCATGTGGGGATGCAGACTGGTTAGAGTGCCCATGCTTGACAACTGTTCACTGAGCATACAGTGGGTACAGCAGAAATGGACCACAAAGAAGGGGGCCTGCTCTGATGAACCACACTTTCTTTTGCATCATGAATATGGCTGGATGTGAGGTCCTGCACAGTAAATCTGCCAGTGTTAAATCAACACTATTAGAGTTAAATTAACACTGAGGGTGTCAAAATTTAACACTCCCAGTATTAATTTAACTCTAATAGTGTTGATTTAACACTCACAGATTTACTGTGTGGGTATCTGGGAAAAAGGTGGCATCAGGATGTACTGTGGGAAGGCAAGCTGGTAGAGGAGGCAATGTCCTTTTGGGAACCTTGTGCACATGCGTTCATTTGGATGTTACTTTGACATGTACCACTTACCTAAACATTGTTGCAGAACAAGTACACCCCTCCATGGCATCAGTATTGCTCAGGAGGAAAATATATGTGTATATTTATAAGTATATATATATATATAAGTGAATGTATTTACCTACACAGAAGTATGCAGAGAAAGTCATTATCTTACCTTTGGCTTGAAAAGGTAATGGTACCTGATTCACCTTCTTGGCTTGCATTTCTCACTGAAGCCATGTCCAAGCTCTCCTCAGAGACTGCTATATCAGCCCACTCCTCCACAGTCCTGCAGCAGACATACATATGCACTCAGATTTCTTCAATTATTCAACAACAGAACGAAACAATTGACTTGGAAGAGGCTTTGGAGGAACTGTCTTTGTTCAGAGACCCACATATATGTCTTATAGAGCGCAGGAGCTTTATACGACGTCAGTAGACACATATATACCTGGACTTCAATGCATGAGACTTCTCATATGCTTTCTCATATACTTGCCAGCGGTGTGCCCACACAGTTAGCCTGAGTTCAGTTCCACTTAGTCACACTCATCATGTGTATACATGCATCCATCCATCCATCCATTATCTTATCTGCTTAATCCTGATCAGGGTCGTGGGCACAGGGCAGGGCATTGCAGTCTATCCTAGCCAAGCCCAGGACAGGGTGCCAATCCATTGTAGGGTACACATACAGTATTTGGTGTGTGTGTGTGTGTGTGTGTGTGTGTGTGTGTGTGTGTGTGTGCGTGGGTGCGTGCATGTGTGTGTGCGTGTAAAAAACACCTTTGCAATATATGTGCTGTTCCTTTAAAAACACTATATAGCATACAAACAAATATAAATACAGTAATTATGTAGTTTTTATGTTTTGTGCAATACTGTATAACAAATTTAAAGTCCTTGATGAACCTGGTTTTGCTCGAATTTATTCAATTACATCCTCAGCACAGAGACAAGTACAAATAATACTGGACTACCATTAGGAGAGGTCTGGAAAACCTCACTACTCAGTGTATTAATGGCATTCACAATTATTATAATGTTAGAGTTTTTCCTATATAAACACATAGCCAATAAATAGCTTTTTAAATATAAATACATACGTCCATATACAGTCAGTCTGTACACTTAAAGCTGTCCCTTTTGCTTTTTTGTCACCAGGGAGTGTCACCAATGCACTAAAATCTGTAGCATATACCACTGGGCTGTGTGTGTGTGTGTGTGTGTGTGTGTGTGTTGTGATTCTGAGAAAGCTGGTGCTTTTAAAAACCAGGAAATTCCATTAGTAGCTACCGTGCTTTGAAAGGCAGCACTAGGCCTGGTGTCACTATAAAGAGGGGTTGAGTGCCGTGCGCTAACACGCTGTAACATATAAATCAATGGGCACCTGTGGGAATCAGGTGTGAGGATGGGGACAGAAAAAGGCTTCTCAGATTTAAGGGGTCCATCTTTCTGTTGGAAACAGTATCAGTCCCTTTGTGGCAGTGAGAGTGTAGTGAGTATTGGCATTAAGAGACATGCCATCATAGCAGTGCTGCATAAGTAGAGCGACTGGGAGCTGACTGAGGAGGTAAACATAATACTCTGGTGTGGGCCTTATATTAAGTGATAGTGTACTATGGACATCATCAGTAGCTCTATAACGCAGCATTATTTATATTAAACTCACCAGTTTATCTTCCTCATTCATTTCACAGCAAGTGATACAGCTGTCATCTATCACTTATAATACAGAGCTGATACACACATACTAACATAATGATAGCGTTCCCTCTATCATTTCTCCAACACACCAAAATCATTGGAAAAAATAATCCATCTAACCATCATTTAATCCAATAAAGGTGAGTCGCATTGGAAGCCCAGTCCCCCCCATGCTCACATTACAGTATACAGTTGGCTAATGTCAACAATATAATAAAATTACAAAATTATAATTTTTTTTTTCAAGGAAAAGGGAAAACAGACAGAGCTGGTGATGAAACAGCTTATAGGTCGGGATGGGCGATACTACAAATTCAAATAATTCCAATACTATTATCCTGATATTAATTTCTGATACTGTTAAAATTGGGAGTTTTTAAAGTGACAGCTAAAATCAGAATATACGTTGGTTATTGTGTACAGCATAACTGTCTTGTTTTTAGTTATCCTTTTATATTAGCTACTTCTCTCTTTTAATTTTTATAGTTATTCCTGAAGGCTTTGTTTTTATTATATTATTTATTTTATTTATTAGCATTATATTTGTGCTTTGACTGCTTATTATTTTTGCTATTTCACTTGGTGTGTTTAAATGGATTTCTCTTTTAGATCAAATTGCCAATATTTCTACGTTGTATTTTATCGTGTTTATAATTATATAGATTCATTTTTTCATTTTATGTATTACCTCAGTATGATGGCTGAGAAGACCCAACGTGCTGCAAATACAGAAAACACTTTCATCAAAATGAGAATATGAGCACTACATTTGAAATCATTGAAGTCATTTTTATTTTATGTCACAAAGCATCAGAAAAATACAAATGCAGAAGAGCCAATGGAGGCTGTAAAATGTGTAAAAAAACAAAAACAAAACCTTTCAATTTTAGGATTGATTTTTAAAAAGAAACATCAGAGTTGGATCGATATTTCAATATTGATCTGCTCATTCCACCTCATAGATTGGTTTAACTTCATCTTAGTTTAGTTTAGTCATCCAGAGCTTATCAACACACGTTATGTTTGACTTCTAATGTCAGACACTTTGTATTAAGTACAAAAGTAGCAATAATCATAAAAATTACGCTAAGCTAAGCTAACCTGTGAGAGCAATGAGAGAGATACCTCATCACCCCACCTTGACTAAATTCCTGCTTTTTGAACCTTCTTTTTCTTTTCCTTGTAAAATACCCAAGTACACACACTTAAGCGAGTTAGTTTATAATATGTATAATATAGCCTGTTAGCATGCTAACGCTCTGGTGATTCTCCCTCACACCCGGAGAGTCACTTCCCTCAACAAACCAGCTCAGACTAAGTCACATACAGATGCAGTTGGACTGATTTTACGAGCTCTGGATTTGGCTGAACTGCCAAGGACTTTATTTAGCTTACAAAAACACCACAGAAGAACAACTAGTCTATATTAATGAAAATAACTATTAGCTCAGTGTTTGTTTACCACCACAGACAGAGAGGGAGATGGATCAGGGACTGAAAAGACAGATCTCAGGGAGGGACAGATGAGGAGAGAGAAGAGAGAAGGCAAGAAGATAAAAGTGTTCAGCCAAGGGAAGCAGGAGAGGAGAGGGCAGAGGAAAGAGAACAAGAAGAAAGTAAAACAAAAATCCAGACATGTCTGTTTGAGAGGCAGACTGGCCCTTGGTTGTACTGTACTTCAGATGGTGAAGTTCAAAAGAAAATAGATTTGTAAAATAAATTTAAATGTTTATAGTGAATAAATTCATATACAGTGGAATGTTGGTTATCATACAATTCGGGTTATCATCGATTCGATTGTTTTTCAGGGAAATGTTGTTCCAGTTATCGTTTATCTGCCTGGTTTGTTGGTGTACTCAGGGGACTTGCCACTAAATTGGCAAAAACAAAGTATATACCCACGTGTTCATCATTCATACTGGCTTTGTTTCTCGTTGTTTGCCATTGATAATGCTTGAAACAAACTAACACATGTCACACTAAAGTGATGGCGCACAGCGCTACCGCCTGAAAACAGGTGCAAAAACAAATAACGGCGGAGAACCTTGGGAATGAGTGTACAAAACAAGCTGCTGGCTGGACCACACTGGCACTCTCAAAGACAGAACATAAACCCGTAGGAGTGATGGTAAATGTTCATTATTCCATTTAATTAGAAAAATAATTAAATTTAATTTATGTTTATTTCTCATTGTTTTCTGTGTGTAAAACGATAGTTATTCTACAAAGTATATAAAATGTATTTTTGTTAATATTTTGGAGTGTCTGGAACAGATTAATTGGATTTACATTATTTCTTATTGGAAATATTGCTTCAGTTATCATTCATTTCTGTTATCATCAGACATTTTAGAACAGATTAATGAGGAAAACTGTTTTAACTGCAGGTCTAAATTTTTGCTTCATGAGAAAAACTAATAGCTTTGCATTTTGGGAGAAATAATAATAATAATAGTAATAATAATAATAACTTGGTAGCATCGTCTTTGATGAAAATGTATTTCATACCCATTTTCCTATTTTTCACGTTGTTCTTCATTGCAACTTATTCAGCAATCTCAGAAAAACAGAATATTGTTCTATTGAAAACAGCTTGTGTCACATCTATTGAAGCTTGTGTTTTGGCATTTTTGTTCATTTTGAGGCTCTAATAACTGAAGACACAAATTCAGCTCGTTAAACAAGAGAAAATTATATTCTGACATGAAATGTTAAAACATACATTCAAGCAACAAGCAAGTGCAGCAAAGATAAAGCATAAAGACATGAAAAATTGCATAAAGATAATTCTTGCATAAATTGAATAGAGTATATTTCTCTGTGGATTTTCATTTCTCTTTTTGGTCCTTCAGATTACAAGAAAGATGATCTACTTTAATTAGCACACCATGCCATTTCCCCCCCAAAAGACTGAACTTTGTAGTGTTCATTTCACTGTGACTTTGTTTTTTGTCTTTCATAAACACAGCTGAGACGGAGGTTGAGGAAAGCATGCTGAGGGATAGGAAAAGTAAAGTCAAAGTGACCAAACACGCCAATGAAACAGGATATCGTACTTAGTGGGCTCCCTTAATTTGGATTAGCCATGTGCAAGTGATTTAACAGAGTCTGTCGTTAGAGGGGATGGCAGGAATGGAAATGCCAGTTTGTATGCTCCACACTGGAAAATCTGAAATCATTTCTCGCAATTGAGAAAGCTTTGGACTCTGGCTTCTGCTGGGGTTTATGATAGCAGTGATATAACTTGGATCTTATAGGCCCTGCTTGAAAATGTATTTTCCCCACTATTGTTATACCTCAACCATGAAGTCCATTAAGAATTTTAAATGGCAAGTGTTTTGTACCCACCTCAATGTAGTGGCAGCCAAAAAACCCCACCCATTCTCCAGGTCTCTGACTATAGGATGGTGAAGACTAGCACAAGCCTTACATCTTTTACCAATACATCATCACTGAGCAGGCTAATGCTTGGAGGAAAGCGCAGGATCCCCAGCTCTGATATATCAGCTAACAGACACCTGAGCCAGCGGGCATTATTTAGTCATGATGGAGAGACAGCGCCATCTATCCACCCACAGTGAGCATTGCCAATTTTGCTCTTTCAGGTTCCGGCTGCTGATGTTGAAGCGGCATGACCGTGATTTGAACTTGCGCTCCTTTGATCATAGTGTCATCACCTTGGCAGGAGCCCCAGCTTTCAGGATAATATTTTGTCATACGAAGATCATGGAAACTTTGCAGGAGTCCAATCAAAACAAGCTATGCCAGGCTTGTAAAGATTCTTTTCACAGGGAGTAGCAATATCCAGGGGGTATGGCTTCATTATTGATATGACCTGATACTATGATACTGTGATATAATAAGAAAACTGGGATTTTGAACATTATCGTCCCATCCAATCGTAATATAAGACATTACCTGACTGTGGTGAGAGCAGAGCAGGTAGTATCATCAGCAAGGTCTTCTAAAAGGCACTACAAGGACCTCATGCTCTAATTCAGCCACTGAGACCTCTGTCCACTTCACGTTTTTGAGTGTGCTGGTGTGGGAAGGTCTGTGTGAGTGAAGGAAGGAGAGAGAGAGTGAACGTGTGAACTACAGAAGGAGAGGGAGAACGTGTGTGTTTTGTATGTGTGTGTGGGCCCGCTCTACACTGTGCTGGGGGCCAAAACACTAGAGATTGCTTTGATCTGGATTCTCGATGTCTCGTCCAATCACAATCATGTCACCGGCTCCCCCTCGGCACCGCGTCCTCAGTCATACTGCCGAGATGAGCCATGGCATTCCATTATATTATATCCATTTTATTATACGCCTGCACAGGAAATGGGCTCCCCACGTTTGTTTTAGGCGGCCCAGGCAAAAGGCCAAGGCCTCCGAGCTTGAGAAGTGACAGTAACGATGTGGGTTTACATGGGCTTTCACACACACACAGACTGCAGCCTTTTCTGAGCAGCTTTCATAATAAACTACCTGTCTTCATAATATACCTCTGTGTGTCTTTCCATAGTCCAGTTTTCACAACCTCTCATATTTCTGCTTAGTGCTGACTCAGCAGACGGTTCGCTCAGATAAAACCACCATTCATACAGCTGCTCTTTTCGGGAATATCTTACACTCTGGGAATATAATTAGGCTATTAGCTTCACTCAGATACCATGGTCATATAAGAACATTATGACCCCTGCTTTGGAATGATCTTGGCCTGGGACTTCACATATGCCACCTAACATGGTTTGCTGCGTGTGAGCACACTAGTCAGTTGTAGCAGAGTGTGAAACTATCATCATGGGCAAAAGGATGTGATTTGACTCTCCAAAAGGGCATGATAATAGGGTGAAGCATGGTGGTGGCAGCATTAGGTACTGCAGGTGCTCATAATATTCTGATATGACTGTTATTATTTTTCACAGTTAATTGGAATAAGAAATTCTGTAGAACATACATTGTCAGTAGTCACATTTCCATTGACCATGAAATATCGCAATTTAGAATTGTGAATAAAAATTAGCTTAATGGAAACGTGACAATTTTGAAAAAACTTGAATTTGAAATTGGTTTATATCACAAAAGTCTAATGGAAACACTCAAACTGACTTTTTTCGCATCAAGAGAGTCACGTGATCAACAACCGGACGTTTCTATTGGCGTAAAAGACGACGAAGAAGAAGACAACAACAGAAAGTAAGAGGATGAAGATGACGCGGCATATTTGGAATAACGAGGAGAATCCTTGGACAATGTGC
>BRDA01031460.1:6425-26563 GCA_036984385.1 Crenuchus spilurus | reverse complement strand
TCTCTGTCTCTCTCTCTCGCTCTCTCTCTCTGTTTCTCTCTGTCTCTCTCTCTCTCTCTCTCTCTCTCTCTCTGTTTCTCTCTCTCTCTCTCCCTTTGTGTGTGTGTGTGTGTGTGTATGTATCTCCTTGAAACAGAAAATGTGAAATACCGACATGCAGACATATCAGTCATAGGTACCAGTTTGGGGCAGAATGATCAGAGAAATTACACAGTGATCATCGTTACACATCATGGTGTTCAGTAACTCATGGATATGTTAGTATTGGAATGTGTTAGAACTGCAGGACTGTTTGCATCCTCAGTACTGCTGAAGTTATAAATGTACAGAAAACGAGAGTGACCTTCTTCCCTCAGCACCAGGACAGCCTCCCCTGAATGTGGAGTGGAACCTGATTGGCTCAAAGCTGACAGTTCACTGGGACCCTGTACTCACCATGGAGATGGAGTCGGAGGTCACTGGGTACCAGGTAAGTTCAGGTATTCTTTGTGCAGCATCATGAAGTTGTGCCAGTGCATCAACTAAGTACTCCTGAGCCTACGTGACTGTGTCCATCATGGTACATGGAACAATTTCACACATTCAGTGGCACTGAGATTTCCTCTGACTGCCTGAATCTTAACATGGCATTAGGAACATTAGTGAAACACCTCTTCACAATCGTTCACTGACAACACGTCTTTAAACTGACCAGTTTGGCCCAAAGTGGTGAACTATGACCCATCATTGCTAGCGAAGACTAAGGCTTTGGTGGATGTTTTGATGACCTCACCTGCTTGGTTGAAGAACCTTCCAGATCAGGGTAACGTGTATTGTCAGATACACAGAGAAGCATTTAAAATGTTATTCTGAAATGTTCTGAAATGATGAAAAGATGTCTACTACAAACGTGATGCTAACATCCTGCCGTCCTCCTCTCCAGGTCTCTTACAGGCGGAACAGACACCGAGAGATAAACACAGTGACCACTAACCTGACTTCAGTGGAGATCGTCCTGCCTGCTGATGATGATTATATCATCCAGATATGTGCTCTGAGTGACGGTGGAGAAGGCATCCCCACTGAGCCCATCAACATCCATAAACTGAGTAAGCTCACTGCACTGATAATAAACCCTCTTCTGATCTACACAGTTTACTGTCTGTAATCTTCAGTAATACACACATTTAAACTTCATCTCATTCATGAAGGACTGACTCCAGATGCAGATCAAGCCTAGTTCTTAGTCCTTAACAGTCTAAACCAGCAGGGCAGGGTGGGCAGCTTCAGTCCTGGAGGCCATATTCCTGCACAGTTGCTCTGACTCTACAACTAAAGCTGCTGAGATGAATCAGGTAGACAACACACCTGACAGGCTGACGACCATGAAGACACTACAGTGACCGACTCACACTGTGAGACATGAGGGAACATTTAAGCCAAGCGTAATTAGAACCAGGGCTGTGAAATGACAAGCCAATCACGAGACTTGATGTGGGTGGAGACATGCCTGAACGTAAACAAACAGCACATGGACAAAAGACTATGATGGGAAGGTTTCTCAATAACACAGATTTCATGGACTTTATAAGAAAATTGCTAGAATTAGAAAGTTTTCAAGCATGTATTTAAAATGGGGTCCAGGTGGTTTGCAGAGCAAATTTGAGTGCAGTTTTCAGACCTCAGAACATTATTTATCTGAACATGGTCTAGTGGTAAGGATCTGGTCTTGTGACCAGAAGGTCGCTGGTTCGATCCCCAGACAGGACATGACTGAAGTGCCCTTGAGCAAGACACCTAACCCCCTAACTGCTCCCCGGGCGCCGGTGGATAATGGCTGCCCACCACTTCGGGCACAAATTCTCACAGCCGTGTGTGTGTGTGTTTCACTCCACGAATGGGTTAAATGCGGAGGTCAAATTCCGTTGTGTGAAAAATCACATTGGTTAATCTTAATCTTTACCACAGTTTCTCAGCCAGCGACGAGAAATCTCCAGTCCATGGTTTAGAGTCTTTGGGCCAACCCAGGAAAGACACTGTAGTTTTGGGGGAAGGTTCCTCTCAGGAAGTTTTGGTGAGGCACATCTCACACAACCTGGGAAAATAGTACATCAGTTTGTCCAGGTCTTGGTTCGGGTGGTTAGGATGCCTCCTGTATGCGTCCCTGGTGAGGTGTTACAGGCATATCCAACTGGGAGGAGACCACAGGGAAGACTCAGGACACACTGGAGAGATTATATCACTCAGCTGTCCTTGGAATCCTCCCATATGAACTAGAAGAGGTGGCTGAAGAGATGGAGGTCTGGTTCACCTTGCTTGGGTTGCTTCCTCCACAACCTGGATATGAATACACGGAAGATGATGGATGGATGGATGTTCTCGATTTCACAGTCTGTGACAGAATTTTCACAGTTGAGAGTTTAGTGGGGCCCTTGTTATATGATATTCCTCTCTTTGACCGTAACGTTTATGTATTTGTTTATATCATACTTGTGAACCTCCTGCCCCAGCCTCGTCCCTGTCCCCATCTTTGTCCACGTGCTCTTTGTTTGTTTATGTTAACCATGTGCCACCCTGTTGCTACGTGCTTTTGTTTACATTCATGCCATGTCTCCACCCCTAGTTATGTCATGTCATTGCACAGCCCTGCTGTCTCATCATCTGTCTTGATTATGTTCGCTGTATAGTTTCCCTTGTGTCTCACAGTCATTGTCAGTCATTGTATCATCTTCTATGCATTGTCGTCATCTTAGTCAAGTTTTGTCAATGTCACAGCCACAGTATTTGTCGTTTTATAATAAAGCCTTGTTTTTGAACCCACGCTGCATCCGTCTCCTACCACAGGACACTGACAGTACTCTGCATACACATCTTATCTCCTCAGTAAGCATTACTTTGGTGTTTATAAAGCCTGGCCAAGCCT
Organism: Crenuchus spilurus; assembly: GCA_036984385.1. Taxonomy (NCBI): domain Eukaryota; kingdom Metazoa; phylum Chordata; class Actinopteri; order Characiformes; family Crenuchidae; genus Crenuchus; species Crenuchus spilurus. Next base: position 23,661 of record BRDA01031460.1, on the reverse strand, counting down.
CCACAGGAACAAACATCGCCTACACTTTGTCTCTTGCGCCCACTGTCTCCAGCTACACTGTGGAGCTTAATATAAAAGATGCATGGCATCTAAGGGATATTAAATATAAATACTAGGTACATCCAAGGTAAACAAAGTAAGATTAACCTCATAATGGGATTTTCTTTGTCCCTTGAGTAATAAGAGCAGGTGTGAATTTCCGGCAAATCTGTTCCCAGAAAACTGCGGGCCTCAGCACGTAATGTGGCTCTAAATGAGCGCTCACCGATTTGAGACGTCCTCCTCAGAGCCTGCAGTGTACACCTTGTATCCTCCACTGGGCTAAGCAGTGTGATCTTTATTAACTATCCTTAGCTCTCACCATCTATCTCTGCCTGTTCATCTCAGCTCCCTCCTGAATACAGCCATACAGGCAGACGAAACTGCAGGGGAGAACAGCTCTGCACGGCGGATTATTCGCATTTTTCATCCTCTTAGACTGCCACGTCCACTTTTCATGAAAAAGTAAATCTGTGGGGTTTTAGGTGCTGTTGGCAAAGAATATTATCAGCTGTGTTAAAAGGGGGTTTAGGTTCTGCGGAGTATTTTAGATGCTTCTGAGATGGAAGCAAGTGCTCCCAGAAACGCTTTGGGTTGTATTTTATGGATGAAGATAGACATTATAAATTGATTTAAACACTTACAGTTACGTTTAAACAGGTCTTACAGACGTAAACTCGAGTTATGCAGTCTGACTGAGCTGAGTTTGAACAGTCTTTATGTTTCATAAAGGTTGATAGCGGTATACAGTTACCTCCACATTTCAACATTTTTCTATATAAAGCTTATAGACTTACTGTAGTTCTGGCTCATAATACACAAATGTGCACTGAATGGTAAGATCATAACTGGGCCAAGTCTCTTTGATTTGATGAACAACCCAAGACTGCAATCACAAAAGTCACCAAACACACAGACCATATCTACATCAACCACTTAAGTTACCAATTAATCAAGAGCATCTAAACCTATTTAATCTACACCTGGCAACCTGAAGCTCCTGCCTAAAGGGAGAAACTGGTGCGCTGAGAAAGAACATGATCCAGACACTAATACTATAACGTTGTATATTTCCTCTCTCACATTCCTCATGATACAAAGTAACACATAAGTGATTTAAATATGCAAATGAGGCTTCTGAAATGGTTATTTCACTGAGCCACTTTACCTCGTTAATGATACACCACTTTTGACAACAGTGGTATCTGACAGGTGCAGGGCTGGAGATCTTTGAGTAAATACAGTAGTACTGTACTGTAAACTGCTTTACTGCTCTCATATGTTATTAATATACAGTAATACTGTAAATAAAGCCTTGCTATTCACAATATTACTGTATTTTTAACTAAAACAGTATCTTACTGTTGTAATTGTGCTGTATTTTTACAGTAACCTTTAATATTGCAGTTTGTAGAGTCTGTATATTTACAGAGCATATATGCCTGAATCTCCAAAAATTCATTACAAAATACTATCACATTCATTATAGGAGAACCATTATTCTGAGCAGTGCAGAGCCTTGAATGATTTGCAGAAAGTGAGATCGCAGACCATCTGCAATTCTATGTCAGGTTTTGCAGTGCCTGTTAAGACAGAACCAGTCAATTTATAATCTAAACCAGTGGTCACTGACGTCTGAGTAATGAGTAATATAGAAACACAACAGTATTGAAATAGTTGAAGGATGGATAAAGGTTGTAAGAATATGGCCTGAGGCAGTGATGCAGATTCAGTCGATCTTCACATCTCTGTAGTAACAGCACAACCAGAGCAAACACACACTACAGTATCACTCAAATAAAATAAAATACAAATAAAACACAAATAAAACACAAATAAAACACAAATAAAAAACAAATAAAACACAAATAAAACACAAATAAAACACAAATAAAATACAAATTAAATACAAATAAAACACAAATAAAATACTAATAAAACACAAATAAAATACTAATAAACACAAATAAAATACAAATAAAACAAATAAAATTCAAATAATATACAAATAAACACAAATAAAAAACAAATAAAATACAAATAAAATACAAATAAAATTCAAATAAAATACAAATAAACACAAATAAAAAACAAATAAAATACAAATAAAACACAAATAAAACACAAATAAACACAAATCAAATACAAATCAAATACAAATAAAACACAAATAAAATACAAATAAACACAAATAAAAAACAAATAAAACACAAATAAAATACAAATAAAACACAGATAAAATACTAATAAAACGCAAATAAAATACTAACACAAATAAAATACAAATAAAACAAATAAAATTCAAATAAAACAAATAAAATTCAAATAAAACACAAAAAAATACAAATAAAACAAATAAAATACAAATACAACACCAAGAAAACACAAATAAAACACAAATAAAACACAAATTAAACACCAATAAAACACAAATAAAACACAAATAAAATACAAATAAAATAAATAAAATACAAACACAACACCAATAAAACACAGATAAAACACAAATAAAATACAAATAAAATACAAATAAAACACAAATAAACCACAAATAAAACACAAATAAAATACATATAAAACAAATAAAATACAAATAAAATACAAATAAATTGCTATCATTATGATGTAAAAGTTCTTCTAATAGAGGATCTCTTGTTGGTGCTGTATAGAACCATTTTCTTTACTAAAGAACTCTTAAAGAACCATTTCTTTTAGAAGTGTAGCAAAAAGGGTTCTATATAATTCCCCCAAAAATTTTATTTGGCTCGTAACAGTACCCTCTTAAAAGAGATGGTTCCTTAAGGGTTCTTTAATAAAGGAAATGGTTTTAAAAAGAACCATAAACATTCAATGAACCCCAAGGGTTCTTTCCAAGGTGAAAAGGTTGAGGAATGTGCTGTAGATGGTTCTTTTTGAAAAGGACCCTTTAACCATGCAGAGAACACTTTCCTAATCTGTTAAGAACCCTTCAGGCATTCAGAAGGTTCTTTGAATGTTCATGGTTCTATATAGAACTGGTGCCTTTACCAGAGAGCCGTTGAAGATGAGTGCAGATAAAAATTAGCCTCATAGTGTGATTGGCCAGTTCTTGTGTCTGAGCTCCGACTGTGAAGTTATTAAGCAGAACTGATGCTGTGTTGCAGGTATGAGTGTACGCGGGTCCGGAGGGTGGCGACCGCTGGCGATCCCGATCTCCCTGCTTTTTATCATCGCATTAAGCGCCATGAGGCCAACTTTGTGAAAACGTCCATCACTGACCACGTTCTTCGCTCCATCATCTGTGCCCTTCCTTCCTTTAAAATCACGGGGAGATGTGCACCAGACGCAGGATTGTTGTTCCCCGAGCACCCAGTTGGAGGACGCGGACACGAGAACAATAAGCTGGAAGTAATTTGGTTTTGTGTGCATGTTATGTACAGTGTATCATTGTCTCACAGCAAGGACTGAACAGGTTCGGGTTTTTTCTTTTTTTTTCTACTGTACGGGGGATGTCATGACTTTGTATGCACTATTTTCCCCACAGGTCTCGGTGACCACTGAGGAGAACAAAAATGCCTTACTTCCATGTACATGCCAAAGTAGTAGATGTCCTGCTCATGTGCTCCTCTTCTTGTTGCTAAGCTACCGTTTGTCCAAATGTCTGCTTTTTATTCCTTTTTGATATGAAATCTTGATGTTATTCAGTGTTTTTGTAGAGTATTATTACATATCATTGATATTCGGCAGCCTCAGCGTACTCATTTATGGAAGATGATTTGTCGCTGTGCCTTCAATACAGTAGCTACATATTGATTTAATTTATCTCACATCATCGAGCCTTTACTATTCATAATGGACAGAGCTTTTCATCGTCACTGGAGAGGGTTTGCAATAGTGGTGTGAGTTACGAGGCCCATTTGACCTGACGGGTTATGGTTATGCATTGTAATTGGGTTTTGTCGACAACTGCAAACGTGTGCACTGGCGTATTAGCTTATAAAGTGTCATTATAAGCTGATAATGTCCTTTTTTTTAAAGCTACGGTTCATTTTTGGAGTCTGAATTCTCCGGTCTGGTTTTATTTGTCTTCCTGAGAGGAGAACGGAGCTCTTGGGTGAGTCTCCGGAGAAAGTCAGCCAGCGTCTGAGTGTTTTCGGCTCTTCTGGAGATGCTTTGTACTCACCTTGGCCAGCTCAGGAACTCTGAATGTTGTCTCAGGGCCAGCGTTGGAACTGTGGACAATAGCGGGATCCTGCGCTGTGGCCCCAATGCTGTGCTCATCATAACACTTGTCTGGCAGAACATGGAGACCAGATGACCTAAAAGCACATAAACCGAGACGTCGTCTTCTGTTATCTTGATAAACGTGGTGTCTGATCCATTAAAACGTCCTAATATATTACAGCGCGTCCCACCAGGAGCTGTTGCCCAAACGGAGGTGATGGAATAATGGTTATCAGAGGGAAGATGGATGTGAGATGAGCAACACTATATCACAACAGTCCAGACAGAGCTGATGAAAGAGATATTTGGGTTTTTTAGTCTTTTTTTGACCTGCTGTCCTCTCGGGAAGCCCGTGGGAAGAGAAAGCCACGGTGTCTTTGTGAGCGAATGTTTTAGAGCTCGCTAGGGTTCCAGGTCCGGTGCCGCCACTTTCAGCCTCGATTCCAGAACTGAATGAGAATCAGTACAAAAGGAAAAGTGGGTGAATGTGCCCCCTTCTCGGCCCCTTTTTCTTTTTTTAGTGGAAGCGAAACATGCTGTTTATACAGACTTTGCCGTACAATGTAGATGTCATGTTGCATCCCGTCAAGGCTGCTGTAGCTGCGATCTGCATCGCTTTGATTCTGTTTCTGATCACGGCTGTTGGCGTTGTAGGTGCCTGCTGTGAGCTGCGCGTTCTGTGCTGGCATTTCTGAGCCGTGTTTAATAGTTAGAAACTTGCTTAACTTTCCGTTTTCACTTTTTCTTTCTCACAAGTCATTAACTCAAAAGGGTTTGCGAGGAAACTGGACTATATTTTTAATCTGCTGTTGCTGGGCAGGGTTTACACTGAGTCACCGATGTTGAATGCAGTTGGGCTAAAACGAGCGTTTCTACTTGAGTGTTTTTCCTGCTAACACGTCTAATTCATCAGCTAATTATCAAAGCGTTGAGCTGTCTTGTATTAGAAGAGGGAAAACATGGAGCCTGAAGTGGAGGCAGGGCAGATGTTAGTGTTGTTCAAGTGCTATTGTGCTGTTTTTGTTCATCCTGGTAACGACTAAAGGACGAGGAGGTCGTCTTAATAGAAACACAAGAACGAATCCCAAGACCACTTTCAAAGATGCTCATTTTGCTTTTCTTTTCTTTCACACAGAAGACTTTAGCATGTGTGTTTGTGTCCGTGGCTGTTGAGTAGGTGCCCCTTTCTCAAACGTTACCACTGCTGTACTACTGCAACATCTTCTCATCTCTGTGAGATGTTTGATCAAATGTTTTCATATTGAAAAGCGATTCTTTCATCCTGTACAGTAAAGCAGTGCATGTTTCTAACCGCGATGTGTTTGTGTCTTTTTTTTAACTAAACCCTTACGGGTCATCTTTACATGTGAAACATGGTGTCAGAGGTTTAACGTTTAGTTTTACTGACTCTAAGGATGCACCGAATAGGGGCAGTCATGGTCTGGTGCTTAGGGATCTGGTCTTGTGACCAGGGTCTTCGATCCCCAGGCAGGTCGTGACTGAACTGCCCTTGAGCAAGACACCTAACCTCCAACTGCTCTCCGGGCGCCATGGATAGGGCTTCCCGCCGCTTCGGGCACATGTTCTCACAGCGTAGTGTGTTCACTAGGGTGTGTGTTTCACTTCACAGATGTGTTAAATGAGGAAGTCAGATTCCATTATGCACGAGAACATTGGCCAAAAAATAAGTTATAATTACAATATTTGGCAACCCAAACGTATTCGGCCAAAAATGGCAAAAAACAAAAACTGGAACAAACGGAGTCATTTATACAGACCACTGATATTTTTAATGCCACTTCCCTTTTTTTTAGTTCAGGGATGTAATTTATAGTAAATTCAGAACATAAACTACAATAAGATGCTAATTTTGTTCAGTTTCAAACCCCTCACCCATCTATGTGATGGTGTAACAGCACTAATGCTGATCCAGTTTATTTCTTGTGGTGACTATGAAGCTGCGGGTTTGCCTAACACACCTCTACCAATCGGTAGAGAAGGCACAATAACACTGTGTTCAGTTCACCAACTTCTTCAATACGATACAGTGACTCAAATGTGCTCTACCAAACGGTTGAGTAGGATGTTAAAGGGTTAAATCAATCAAGCTGCAGTAAACGTAACTAAACTGGGTACCACACGTGATCAGATTGATCAGATGGAGCAGCGTTTTCCTCTGACAGCCCCAATTCAAACACGTGAACAAGTTATCATTTAAACTGCATTTTAAATGATTAAACAGTGAGCCGTGCAGTACTTAATGTGAATGCACAGAGAATACAAGAACAGATTAAACTATAAACCTCAGTTTAGGCTTTTACGTGGCCCTGCATACCTGATGTAGCCTGTTCCACAATGAAGATTGCATTAGGATCAATCTGGAGTTTCAGAGAGGGGTGAAAATACTAAATTATGCAGTGCCGTGGCCCTCTGGGTTTTCCGTTTGAGAAAGCCGCTTTAAAACATCGCGGACAGATCTGCAGGCAGCTCTGTCTGTGTACCTTTAAAAGAAACGTGTTTGTGGATAAAGACTTTTGCTCTCAGAAAATGGATCCACATTAACTCGGCTCCAAGGGCTTCTTTTCATTTGCACTCACCATCGCCTTTATTAGAAACACCTACAGTGTACTTCCACTCACCGGCCACTTTATGAGCTTCACTTTATAGCTCCATTACAGAGGAGATACAGAGATCTGAAAGCCCGTGGAAATGACAATATATGCACATACTGTGTGTGGCTACGTTCAGACTGTAGGAACTGCTGCCCTTCATCAGGTACACACACCTTGTGTCTAAACTCATTTGAGCTACACTGAGGGAGGTGGCATCGTGGTTTGCTGGTTGGCACGCTCACCTTTCAGCACTGAGGTCTTGGGTTTGAGTCCCTGTCTGGGTGGAGTTGCTATGTTCTCCTCACTATGGAGGTCACTCTAAATCGCACCCAGCAATAGATTGGCGCCCTGTCTTGGGCATAGTTAGGATTGTAATGCCCTGTGCTATGCCTGGTGAGGGGGTAAGGGACCATGATCAGGTTTACAACCTCTATTTCTCTGTACTTTATTATTCTTTCACCCTGTAATTCAATGGTCAAGACCCCTACAGAACCACAGAGCTGGCACTGCAGTGACACTGATGTGGTGGTGGTGTGTTAGACTGTGTTGCGCTGTATAAGTGGATCAGACACAGTAATTGTAGAGCTAAGTGCACCTATACGGTAAGTGATCAAATGGATAAAAGTGTGTATATATATATATATATATATAATTATTAGGATTTTGTGTGATTGGACATTTGCCAAAGCAAAGAAAACTTTTTGAAATAATTTATGTGTAGAGATGAGCAATGTTTACGTCCTAATACTGAGATAAGCTATAGTGTTAATTACTGACAGTACATAAATACAGTAAAACACACTACTTAACACTACTTAACACACTCAAACTACGCTGCATTTACTAGCTAGCCTGCAAAGCTATTTAGTTAGATTTATATGGGCTGTACTCAATTTGCTGCAGACTTAAATTGTTCAGTGAAAACAAACGCTGGCTGTAACTGCTTCCCCAAGATAAAGACCATACAGGATGTCTCTGTGCTACACAAACAGTCTGTCTTTGCTGAATCTGCGTTTCTGCACTAGTGACAGGAGGAGAAAATTATGAAAATCTGAAATGTAATTTTTCATTCAAATAAAAAGTGGGGCAGCAAAAGTCTACATTTCTGTTCCCTCAACACGAGCAGCCGTGCAGGTGCTTTACTTTCTCCACTCTTTGGGTGCCTGAGATCATAACAATCCAAAGAAGAGATCGTTTTACCACCTCAGTCCTTTCTCCTAGACAACCATGAGATGAGATGAAAACCCAAATGAGATTTTTGCTGGTCAGATATTTCTCCTGAGAAAAAGCGACCTCAGTAATCTCCTTTTGAGTTTTAGTAGAGATCTCACATTGTGCTCAAATGTGCAGAATAACTGCAATCTCACGAAGAACCATTTCTAATACAAGACTGAGGCTGTGTTCAGACTGTCTGATTTCTGGTCTATCTACATTGTATACAGTTATTTAGTGTTAGTCTGGTCAAAAACTACAGGAAATCTGATCTACGTCCCATCTTTAGGTGGATTACAATCAGATTGGTAAAGATCCGTCTCAGTCTGGATGTTCTGGTCGCTCAATTCAGATTTGGAAGTGTCTTTCACATCAATCACAAACCAACAAAGAATAACACGTCAAACCAAGAGTGACAGAGGTTCCCAGAAGTGCCACAAAGGGCACCACAGTGGCGGCTATTATTTATTAAGAATAATGAGGCAGCCATAGCCTGCTGGTTGGTGATCTGATCTTGTGACCGGAAGGTTGCCGGGTCAATCCCTGGGTAGCTCATGACTTTACACAAGGCACTTAACTCCCAACCCCATTTGCGAAAGCTATTGAAATAAAACTGCTTCAATTTGCCTACCAACATGGTGCCCGTGACGTCACCTGTAGTGTGTTTGTGGGTGAGCTGTTTTTGTTTTTCAAAGAATTTGGCAGTACCTCCAACTAGCCTAACAACCTGCTGTAGCCACAGCAGTCCAGGACCTCCAATTCCGGCATTTTCATATGCATGATCACCTGAGACCAGCCATCCAGACAGCTGCTGCAACAATCGGTTTGCAAAACCAAACAATTTCTGCACAAAACTGTCAGAAACCATCTCAAGGAAGCTCCTCTGCATGCTCATTGTCCGCATCGGGGTCTCCACCTGTAGTTTATCATCATAACCAACTTGAGTGGGCAAATGCTCACATTCAGTGGCATATGGCACGTTGGAGAGGGGTTCTCTTCACGGATGAATCCCGGTTTTTACTGTACAGGGCAGATGGCAGACTGCGTGTATGGCATTGTGTGACTGAGCGGTTTGCTGATGTCAACATTGTGAATCAAGTGGCCCATGATGATGGTGGGGTAGAACACCTCTCCAGCGTTCAGTGTATTTACAGTCTATGGGTGTGAATGGCTGGGTTATGAGTACTGTACACTGTGCTCGCTGTATGATGAACCATTTATACTATGCTCATAAATGTATAACACAGCCTGGACAGGCGTGGGTGTCACAGTGGACCTAAAAGCAAATAAATAAACAAACGCAGGCATCAGTTGTGGAGAACAACCGTGTCAGCCAAAAACAAGCTGGACCATTTGTGGCAATCTGTTCTTAAGCCTGTTTATTTAAGGCCTCAGTAAGAGCTCATAATACACTGATCTGTCATTCACAGTTGGAATATTGAATAATCCTAGCTATGTTTTCTTCATCCTGTTAATTAAAAAAAAGTGCTTGATGAAGGAAAAAAGACACTGCCTGCAGGGTCTATTGAGAAGTCCCTTTAAATTAAACAATGACAGCGGCTGCTTGAGCCGGCTGGCATTTAAGTAAATCTTGTAGATCAATATCTCCTCTGAGTTTTTTACAACCTCTTGGCACAGGTGGAGGTGATTTAAAGGAATAGAAGGAAGACGTCTGCACAAGCCGATTAGATGGAATTTGTCAATTAAAAACTGTCTCCCAAGCTTTGAACTACATGCCCCTGAACTTTAATATGAGAGCTGTCCTGCATATTTTACATCATGCAGGCTTCTTCTTCAGTGTTATCACCTGTTCTGATGGACGTTTGATAGCTGCTGTGTTCTTCAGGATCCGGCATGCACTGTTTGTACAAATTCGACTCAGTTTGGACGTCACTCACGTGACAAAGAACAACACGTCACATCCAGAGTGACGGAAGTGCCACAAAGAGCATCACAGCAGAGTCCCAGGTTGCCAGGTCCAGACAAATTCTACCGCCCACTGTCTGACAGATTGTCACCCTACACAAACTTAAAATTAACCCAAAATCTAAAGAGTCTAATCACAGATGTCACAGACTTACTATTTTCAGATCCCTCCACTGGGGTCCTGTAATATTAGAAAGTCGACATAAGGCATCTCCAACACTACTGTTGTTCTACTGTGTGACTATAAGAGTTTTTGACATTTGTGCTACATTTTAAAGAACACCAAAAACCAACACCTTACCACCTCACAAGGGCATTAAAATAAATACCACAATTTTGCAGGAAAACCGCAAACCTGGCAACTCTGAAACCACGTCTGTAATTACTGACGTCCGCACTGTTACCACAGAAACCCAAACAGACAGACTTGTGATGTGTGGACAGACAAATCAGATCAGATCTCTTACTGATAACAGTGTGAACAGTCAGATCTGATTTGAGAAATCCAGTTTGCCGTCTGAACACAGCCTAAGTGTACATTTGGATGGGGCGGGTTGGGTTTAATTATATGTATGTTCTGTATTAAAGAACATGTCGGTGTGTGCTTGTGGGTGTACACACCAGTGCACATCCAACCTCGAGGGTTTTTCTTCTCTTTGGAGCTTTTCGTTTGTGTTTCTGAATTTCCAGAGTGGAGAAATGAAGGAAAAAAAAGAAGAAAAGCAGCAGAGGGTCAATTTGGTCATCCTCGCAGCGAACAGCCCCATTTTCAGTCTGCACAGCCTTCTGCTGAGGGCTTCAAATAAATGGTCTGGCTGAAAAATAATCATATCTCTCTACCTATATAACAGTTCTCGTACTCAGAGGTCAAAGCAGACTTTTGTCATTCACGAAACACCCCGGCTCACTTAGCGTAGCTTATATCCAATCTGAAGCTATGAAAATAGCTGGGAGATCTAACATGCCGCCTGCGTCCGTTCCCCTGACAGATGGCCACCTAAGCGTTATGATGCACCTGTCAAAGAGGAATAACCCTTAAAAATATACTGCAGTATGATGATGGTTTTCAACCAGGGGTGGCCGGCCAATAGAGGGCGCTAGGGTGCCCTTCATGGTGAAGATAGTTTTTAATGTTCATGTTTAAAATAATCAATATCTACATATTAAAGTCTGTATGTGCTAAACATGCACAATAACATGTAATATATCAAACATTTTGGCCTTCCTGGTTTATTCTCTCTCTCTTCTGAGGCAACAGAAATATCAGCCAGTCAGAGAAGCAGCAGCCAATCACTGACCTGCTGACACAACATAAATGTAGCCAATCAGCATCCTCAAATCTGTCGCCTTCATTTATGACCCCCAGCAGAGTGTGTCAGTGGTTTTAGGAGCGTCTGACATTATCGATGTAATACAGTTTTCATTAATTATTAGTCTTTAATAACAATTAAAGGTGACTTTTTCACCGAGTTGGTGGTGGTGTGTGCCGGAGGGGTTGTTTGCTCAGGGCACCAAATGGGCTAGGACCGCCACCGCCTGAAACTGATGGACAGGGACCGCCTGCGGGTTTCACGGCTTGTGAACATCTGCTTTGAGACCCATTTTCGTATTGAACGAGACATTCACTGCACTGTACCACCTCTTCTCAATCTACACACCCTGCAGGTATTTATAGCCTGATCATCCTCATGCAGCGCCATCTGCAGGAGCCTGAAGGTACTACCACCTTAAGCATGCAGAGAGCTTACGGCCATTGTGGTAGTGTCTGAAAAACATGGCTCTACCATGATGGTATTATTATTATTATTATTATTATTATTATTATTATTATTATTACTATTATTATTATTAGTAGTAGTAGTATTAGTATTAGTATTATTAACTTTATTAGCCTACGTGTAAGAAGTTGGAGCACTTGCCTCAATTAGTTGGTGTGAACTACGAACGCCATCTCTCAACAAGGTGAAAATGAATGAGGTGTTGAAAAGGATGACTCTCCTCTCCTCCTCCCACTCCTCCATTCCTCTCCAGTAAGGGAAGATATTCGGCTATTTTATAGCATCTTATAGGACGTAACTAGGCACCACAAAATGAGATTTGAATATAGATTGGTGTTTTTTTTCCTTCACCTTAATGCGTGATGGGGTTTAACTCTGCTCTCCTGTCATTCTCTCAGGTTTCTATCCATCTGTGTCGTCTGTGCTGCGGGGTGTGAAGCTCTTGATCGACCGGGTTTCTAATTCAGGCATATTTAAAGACTGTGGAGGGCCAGCCAAGAACAATATCTCCTGATTGCACAAATACGTTTGTAAGGGTTGTGATAACTGGTGCAGCTTTTTTTAATCAATCAAGATACCAACACGTCTACACGCCAATTAATTAATTGACTAATTGATCAATTAAGCAAAATGCATTCAGTAAACACGTGACTGTCACAACATTCCTCTGACATCACTGTAGCGCAGATCTATTTGTGATGTATTTATTGGTACAGACGCCTTTTCTCTTTATACTGTTGTCAGTATGTTGTCAGACAATACACTCACCAGATTCAGCAACACAGAACATCTAGTCAGGGGTGTGGCACCAAATTCTGGGCCCTATGGACAATCAGTGCCCAGGGCCCCTCGCCCCTATTATCAAATATTATTTCCTTTAATACTCAGTCCCACTTTCCCCCCACTACGACGCCCCCTGCATCTAGTCCTACACTCTTAATAATGCAGGTTCTTTAAGAGTTCTTTGGTTAAAGCACTGGTTCTATATAGGATCATAAAGCATTCTTCAGACTGATGCTGTAGATGGTTCTATACAGCCGCTTTTTGAAAGTGGTCCTATATAGCACCAAAAAGGGTTCCTCTATTATTACAAGCCTGACATCATAATAATAGCAGAACCCTTGTTGGGGCTATATAGAACTTTTTTAAGAAATGTCTCTGCATAACCATCTACAACACATTCTTTGTCAGTCTGAAGAACCCTTTCAGCATGTAACTAAGCCTGTAATCATGCACGAGGTTCTTTGAGTGTTCATCGTTCTATGTAAAGTGAACCCTTTAAAACGGATTCTGTACACTCTTAAAATAGATGGTTCTTCAAGAGTTCTTTAGTAAAGAAAATGGTTCTATATAGAACCATGAACACTCAAAGAACCCTTCATGTGGATAAAGGGTTCTTTCCATAGTTAAAGGGTTCTTCAGATTGATGAGGAATGTGTTATAATTAGTTCTATATAGTCCCCAAAATGGTTCTGCTGTAGTTATGGTGTCAAATTTGTAATAATATAGGAACCCTTTTTGGTGCTGTATAGAACCATTTTCAAAAGAACCGTCTGAATTTTTTCATTGTGCGAAAAAAAACAACAACTTTGGGTTCGTTGAGTGTTCATGGTTCTGTATAGAACCATTGTATTTGTTAAAGAACCCTTAAAGAACCATCTCTTTTGAGAATATACCAAAAGGGATCCAATACTGTTACAAACCATAGAACCCCTTTTCCTAAGAGTGTAGCTTGTGTTCAACATCTCCATCATTACTGTTCAGGTTCTTGCCACAGAACCACTCTTATCTGGATATTTTTGGTAGGTCAGCCATGTTTAAAACCCCAAAACCTCCATACAGACACTACCATGTCAACAACACATCAGTTTGTGCCTCACCACAGAATAATAATAATAATAATAATAATAATAATAATAATAATAAGAAGAAGAAGAAGAAGAAGAAGAAGAAGAAGAAGAAGAAGAATAGCAGTAATAAAAATAGCAGTAATAATAATAATAATAATAATAATAATAATAATAATAATAATAATAATAATAGTAATAATAAGAAGAAGAAGAATAGCAGTAATAATAATAGCAGTAATAATAATAATAATAATAATAATAATAATAATAGCAGTAATAATAATAGTAATAATAAGAAGAAGAAGAAGAATATCTGTAATAATAATAGCAGTAATAATAATAATAATAATAATAATAATAGTAATAATAAGAAGAAGAAGAATAGCAGTAATAATAATAGCAGTAATAATAATAATAATAATAATAATAATAATAATAATAATAATAATAATAGCAGTAATAATAATAGTAATAATAATAATAAGAAGAAGAATATCTGTAATAATAATAGCAGTAATAATAATAATAATAATAATAATAATAATAATAGCAGTAATAATAATAGTAATAATAATAATAATAAGAAGAATATCTGTAATAATAATAGCAGTAATAATAATAATAATAATAATAATAATAATAATAATAATAATAATAATAATGAGTAAGACAGGATTTCTGCATTCCTGTTCTGCTGAATGTGAATATGTCTGTTATTCTGCTCTTTAAGAGTCACTTGACTTGGGCAGGAATTAATTTCACAACAGGGGTGAAGAAATATGCTAAATAAATTCAATGTGTGAAATTACATTCATACGTATAATATCTTCGTGCCTTTTGGGGGGTTACCAGAGAGTAGTAGGAGGTGATACTCTGAGCTGTAAATGGACACGTCTGTGGACACGGCCGCTAAAGTTTCTGTGCTCATCTCTGCTTGATCAGCTCCAATTCCCACCATCTCTGATTTAACAGCCTCGTCTTATTCAGGCTTTGACTTTAAGCTCATTGACTGTCTTTTGATTTACTTTATGTGCCCAACATTTACAGCAGCTGGTAGCCAATATAATATGATGGAACAAACTAAGTTGGTTAAAGATGGAGGAATGGTAATTATGACTTCTTTAACCTTTAATGATGATCATTTTAGAGCAATTATGCAATAGCAATTACTGATAAAATGATTGTTTTGATGTATATAAACAGCCGAGCTGTGGTAACCACCCGTTAATAACCATAACAACAGTCATAATGGCCTTTTAGAGTGTTTAATCAGTATTCATAGTATTCACAAAGTTTAAGAACATATGAGGAAATAGTTTGATAATAAACATTCATGGAGATATTTATTTAAAGAATTCTTGTTTAGAGTTTATGAGAGAAGTAGTTGAATAAAAAGAGAGTTTAAGTGAAAGCCATGTTGGACCGGTTCATTCACAACCTTATTAGAAGTATTATTAACAGGCTGATAGGCTTTATAAGCTATCGTTAGTCTTTAGGAGAAATGAACAATCAGACATTTAACAGCCCCATATAGTCAGAATGGAATGATCCATTCATCATAAACACATTTTGTGATGATTTGACTGTGAGATTGACAATCAGGTTGCTTAGCAGGGGCATCACATTGGGAGCTTTGCCCAGCGAATGTCAGTCCTGGGGGAAGTGACCCAGTGAATGTCAATCTCTTAGACTTGGGGCTACAGTCCCATAGACAGGGCAGAAATATGCCCCTGTTGCCCAGATATGCTCTTAAAGAGAGGGTTCTTCAAGGGTTCTTTAGCCAAGAAAATGGTTCTATATAGAACCATGAACACTTTGGGTTCTTTGCATGATCAAAGGGTTCTTCAGATTGATTATAAATGTGCTGTAGATGATTCTATACAGAAGAATTTCAAAAATGGTTCTATATAGCACCAAAAAAGGTTCTTCAATTATTACAAGCTTGACATCATAACTACAGGAGAACCCTTTTGGGGAAGCATTTTTATAAAGGTTCTCTATAGATCCATCTACGGTATAACACATTCCTCGTCAATCTGTAGAACCCTTTTATCATGGAAAGAAGCTTTTAGGTTCTTTGAGTCTTCATGGTTCTATACAGAATCATTTTCTTTACCAAAGAACCCTTGAAGAACCACCTTTGTAAGAGTAGCTTCTGAAGGTCAGGATCCAAAATGTCATATTTCCCGTTAATATTCCATAGACATTCAGTTTAATGACATTTCCTTCCTGAAAACAAAACTAGTGTGAAACTAACCTGAGGTTCAGTGAAAAAGCTCAAGTTTGAGGGCTTAAATGGTTCTCCCTCCATTCAGTAAGCATGATGGTTCAGCCCATCGATAGCAAGACACGACTAAAGACTTCATAAACATATCAACAAGACTTCAAGACTTCAAGATGTCACATTGATGACCAAGCCTTGGGCTCTATAATTTCATTTCCCTCAACCAAATTGCTTATTGGCATGTTGTCCAGCATCAACTTCTTTAGCCACACCAACAGAGATTGTGGAATATTGCTTTTTTCCCAAGTGGAATTCAATAAAGTCAGATTTAGATCTGAGAAAAAAGTGACATAAAGAGACTTTGCAGGTCAGCCATTAATGAATGTATCTTGTCTCATCTTGAAGGTTAAGATGGTGCTTTATCACACAGTTAGAAACTTGTTATCGGGCAGCACGCTGAACGTATCCTGCTGTTTTTACTCAGAAACTTATCTCCTGGAATTTAGAAAGGTCTGACGATCTTTAGTGAGTTTAACATCCGAGTCCATCTTTATTGTAGTTCCGTTCTGCAGGCAAATTGACTTATTGTACATTGCAAACAAATAAATATTTTCTTATAATTGTGAGGACACAGCTCGCTGTGTGTGTGAGTGTGTGTTCGGTCAGTTAGAGGAGGGGAGGGGCTACAGCTGTACAGACCTCCTCACAACGGCGATCGAGCTGAGATTAAACTCACTGCTCAACTTCAACTCTGATCATGTTAAACAATCAACTACAACTGCCACCATTAAAAACTTACAGTCTAAACACAATAAACATGTTTTAATCAGGTTAACTAGCGGCTCTAGATGAAAAAATCTGTGCTAACATTGAAATTCATATGACTGTCTCATTCAGCCTTCTTAGCACTTTTGTACTAATCTGCTGAGATGACTGTTCACACTGTTATTAATAAGAGATCAGATCAGATTTGCCCGTCCAGACATCACAAACCATCTGCTTGAGTTTCTGAGTAAATAACGTAGACCTCAGTAACTATAGCTATGCTGGTGACAAGGCTTCAGGGTTGCCAGGTTCTTAGATTTCGGACTTTTAAAAATGTACACTCTTAAAACAGATGGTTCTTCAAGCTTTATTTAGTAAAGAAAATTATTCTATATACTTGTAGAACCATGAGCACTCAAAGAACCCTTCACATGGTTAAAGGGTTCTTTCCATAGTGAAAGTGTTCTTCAGGTTGGTGAGTAAACCCAGCTAACACAAGAACGTTGCAAGAACATTGCAAGAATGTTCCATTTAGGTTGTGCTAGCGTTATGGTGCGTGGTATTGCGATCGTGTTGGATTTACCTTGTAAGAACGTTACAAGAACGTTGCAAGAACACAATCGACCC